>JACCIY010001125.1:0-61470 GCA_025506505.1 Flaveria sonorensis
GTTCGATCTAGAGTATAGTGAAAGTCTTTTAAAGGAAGCTAGGAAATATTTTACTATAGTTTGTATCAAATCGAATAGGTAGTATTAATGAACATAAGATAAATATGCTGAAAGGGAAAAAGGGAAATATAATTAGAGTTTGACAACCGGCTCATTTTATTACAATAAAATTTTGACTTCTAGCCTTGTTTTATTTACATCAATCGATAATAATGTGCCAATATTTTCTTGTTGGTTATGTAGATTACATGCTACACGACTCGATCATGGCTTGGTACTTACCTGAGATTAAATGAGGAGCTGGCATATATATCAGGCTTTAGAGACCAAATTGTAAGAGGTCGCTACAAGCTAGTTGTGAGAGACTACTAGGGGCTAGCCGATTGACACACCAATCGGCTGTGGTTAAGCTAGAACACATGTCAGCTCTATATTCAATTTTATATGAGAACAACCAGATCAGATCGGTTAACGAGCACCGAGTTAGCTTGAAGTGGAGTATTCTATATATCCTTTTAAGATTAATATGAATAAGAAAGATATTATAGATTTAAATATTAAATTTGACTTTTTGACCAGTAAAACATTATTTTGAATAATTCCTAATTAAAAAACCTAATGAACACTGACAGATAATTTATCTCCGATAAAATGAATGTTTGTAAAATTTGCAACTAAATTAATCAGTTGGTTATAAGAAAAAGTTTATAAGTTAAAAAATTCTAAATAAAAAGAGTTTCTGTCATCTTTTACTTTACCTTTCCTAAGGTATATCGTGTGTACGAATGATCAATTATGCCGAGTTATGAAAACGAATATTTAAACCGACCGTACCATAGGGTTTAGCGTACACTGTCAGCGATAGGGAAACACCAGATCGTCTAATATCCAATGACTTAAAAACCAAAATTATTAGAAAAAACAACAAACTTTAACTTTACCCACATACACATAAATAAAAAAAGAAAGTAACGAACCAAGTGTCGAAAGTTGATAGATAACAAGATAAACATGAAATGTCACGTTGTCACGTCAACGACATTTAAAATCTTCCTCAATGATCATTATCCACTACATTACGATCATACCCTCCAATATACCCCTATTCACTACGACCTACCACTCAACATCAACACTTTCAAATTACCCACCACATGCGTTCTCCCCCACCTCCTTCCTACAATAACTTCCGTCACCAACCACCGTCGCTAAACCTCAAACCCTAAAAACCTCTCACCCTTAAACCCACCCCACCACCATCACCATCCCATCACCAACACACCGTCGTTGACCGCCGTTGACGTCACGGCATAGGGTTCGTCGTCCGTTTATACGGCCCGAACCACTTCGACTGCATGTATCCGTTTTTCCTCCACGGTGAGACCACCATGTCTCTTGCTTTTAAGGAGTCTCGCATGGCGGCACACATTAGCCTTATGATGTTCTTAAGGTTGTTCGGTTTGATGACTGTGATTTTGGGTAGGGTATCGAGTAATGATTGGTAGGTTTTGGTGGGTCGTGCGATTGTGAATTCGGATATGAGTGATGGTTCTACGATGTAGCGGTCGCCGGAGATTAGAACGTCGATGTATTCGTGTTCGCCGGAGGGATGCCGGCCGGTTTTCTCCCACCGTGACTTGCACAGACCTGTAAACAGTAATTTATAAATCGATCAGGAGAATGTTACTGTACAAAGTTTATTAAGAAATAACAAAATGGATTTTACTAATTTGAAAGATATTTCATACGATTAATTTAGCCCTTGACACTTTTGATCAAAATGGTAACAGTCCTAGTAACATAAATGTTAAACATTTTATTGTCATTTATTTTGCTCCCTACACTAATTATGAACGAAGCGAAAACGAAATCGAGCCGTAAATAAATATAATTTAAGCATAAATATTTGATCTGTTATTAGATTTTACTAGTACAAATTAATAGCGTGAACTATTATCGAAAAATAAAAAAATAATTATTAATACTTACTCAATTTGCCAAGTTTATTTTACATTCAAAGTTACTTCTTTAGAAGTAAGGTTAAATCATCACATGAAATACTAAACAATTAAATTATCATGAATGAATATGGTTTACATAACTAAGTAACATATTTATCACTAAAATTACATTAAATGTGAATGAATATCACATAAATACGTATAATTTTAAACAAACACATGTTTCGCGTTTTTGCAAAACATAATTCTTCTCAGTGATTATTTCATCCTTACTGCATAAACATTACACGTAAAATGCAACTTGTTTGATATAAATGATTGTTGTTACTTATTAGTGCTCGTATATAAGTAAATTCATTACTGTAACAACAAATTCTCACCTGCATCAAACCCTCGTTCTCGACACCGTCATCAAACGCCTCTTAAACCCCTCCGACGACGACGAACTCTCAAACTCCGGCAAACCGCCTCCACCTCCGATCGAACCACACGTTCATCATCACCACCACCACCACCGACAAATCACAAGCATTTCCTTCACATCACAATCCCACCATATAAACCCTCCGTGTTCCGATACTCCGTCCCCTCCTCACAATCAACAAGCATTCCTTCACTTCACAGATCGATTCACCCTCGATCACCTTCATCTCCATCGAAAAACGAGTCCACGAGATCTGAAAGGTCCGTCATCGTGTTCGCCGAATGCTCGCTTCCGCTGCTCTCGCACAACCGTGCCTAGCGTCGTCGTCTAACGCCGCCGTGATCCGCTTAAATCTCACCGGAATCATCGCCATTGTGTCGCCGATTTGCAGTTGCACTTACAGCGGTATGTAACTACAACTCTAACTATATATGATATATATGTAGTTGGTGAAATGAGAAGATGACAAAATGTGAGGGGGAAATTGGGGGGTGTGGTTTAACGGCGTTATGTTTGTCGTTAGGGGTGGTTGTGAATGTAGGCTGGTTTTGGTGAGCGTGCGTGATGAATAATGAGTGATTGGCTAACGGCGTTAAGATAGTTTTGAAGAGGACAAGTGTTAGTTAGGATTGATTAACAGCTCGTGGTATTCACGGTGGATCACGTGGCAGTGATGCCCCTGCACACGATGGTGGCGCTTTATCCGATATCCTGCGTATATCCGCCACCGATAAATCAATATTTATACAGTTTTTGAAAATTATTTTAACATTAACACTTGCATTTTTATAGAATATAAAAAAGATAACTTTGTAAAATAGTTATCATCTTTTAAAATCGTTTCAATTAGATAACTCAAGTTTTAAAAATGATTTAATTAGTTCACTCAGTTTTCATATTTTATATAAATTAAAAGTCTTAATATGTTTTTTAGCATTTATACTTTTTGTTTCAATTAGAAATATTTTTTTCTATCTTTGATGCAAATATAAAACGTTGACGTAAATTTTAGGCACTTTTTTATTTTTTTTAAATTAACATGTTTTTTTTTTTATTTTTTAATATAATTTTATATATTGAAAATTCTTACCCTCAAGTCTTCTCCACCGTTACTTCTTGACATAAGAAAATTTATGATAACTCGATTTGATCGTTTAGTGGTTTAAATTTGAAAAAATATTGCATGAATGACTAAATTAGAACACTTTTGAAACTTGTTACTATTCTGTGATATTTTCCGGAATATAAAATCACAAAGCTTGGATTATAACCCGTAACTCTATATTCATGACTATTTTTTTAACAATTTAAATGAGTTTTTCATTCTCTTTTTGGCATGTTTAGTTTATGTATGTGTTTAGAGTAACTTGTTTTTAGAAGGGTTGTTTTGATTATTTTGTGAACAGTTAATAAAGTTTATGTTACGTCGTTACGATTTGTTGTTAGCAAAACCATAAATTTTATTGCTTTTTTAAGATAGTTCATATTGATATTAAGTACGATAGTACATATGTAACACATATCAAGTACAATATTTGACATACATCAAGTACGTGTTCTATTTTGGATAAAGAATTCATTTATAAACTAGTTTATAATTCTACTAGCTTTAAACAACGTGTATCACGGGTTGGATATTGGAAAATATAAATCATAAATCTGTATATACTTATAAGTACTAAAATGAAAAAGTGAATAAGAAACATTAAAAAAAATTTTTTGAATAAACACAAATTGAAACGGTTCTCATAAAAATATATATAAATTACTGTTTTAATTATTACCATACTAAGGATGAAATAATTTTGGCCGGGAAAATAAAATTCTGAAAGTCTGAAATTATGCAAAGTGTCATGTTGAGGTACTCTTTTTTTAGAGTAGAAGGATTAAAAATTAAAATCACAATTTTTTTTTGTTATTTAGGTATCAAATGTGGTTTAACATGCATATGAAGGAAAAAATGGAAATTAATTATATGTCTTAGAGGGATCTAATAATTAATAAACATTTTAAACTCAGTTACACGTTCTATTCTAGAGAAAACTTGATAAGCACCAAACTAACTAACTAATTGTAAAAAATTAAAGTTAATTAAGGAGTCTATTTTTACGTATATATCATACTACTAGCTTTAGTAAACCCGTGTATTACACGGGTTGAATAAATAAAATAAAATTTTATTAATTATAAAACGATATTCTAAGATAAGATACAAATGAAAGTACGAACTATAAGTAATAAACAATTATATCAACTTTTCAAACTTTTGTTTTTATTTTTTTTTTTTTGCTTTTCCAAAATATAAATTAACATTTTGTTTCAAAACAACCGTTAAAAAATGTTATCTTTAAAATTTTCTTACTATAATTTTCAATTTTAAATATTTTTAGTCTATAAATTTTTTACTTTTTAAAGAACTAATTTTAGAAAAAAATATATTTATATAATTTATTTCCTTGGAATAACATCAATAAAAATATGTCATTCTTAATTGATTAAAAGTTATTTTTAATATAAAAAGAATTAAATAAATTTATAAGGAATTAATATAGTTATTTAATAAGAGAGAGAAGCGGGAAAATTTTGACGAGAAGAATGTGTGTGGTGTTATGTGTTATATTAGTTACCCTTTTATTAAATAGAATGATTATATTTTGAGTCTTGGTGACTCTAGATATAATGTAATTGGTGTAAGGTTTCGAGTCTGTTAGCTCCTTGCTAATCAGACTGTTGCTATAATAGTAATAACGTCTAATTGGTATATAGCTTTTATAACACAAGTTAATGGATTATATATGTATTTTTAATCCGTACCACGTAAGAATAAAGTATGATTTAAGCGTTTTATTATTTCAGACAAACAATGTTATTGTTTAAAATCTGTTTAAAATAATTATGGTTTGAGCTTATGTTTAAAAAAATCAAGCTAAACTTATCATTTATAGTAAGGTTTTATGTTCTTCAAAAAATGATTTATAATATTAACATCATGCAAACTTGCGTGATATGTTAACGACAGAGAAAAAAACAAACACAATAGGATATGTATTCAGATCATTAAAGCACGTGACTACAATCACAAATAACAATTCTCTAGTTTAAATCCCCCTCACCTGAAAAAGGAAGGCTAAAAATATAAATTGTATCCCCTAATTATTGAAATCATTGATCTTTGTTTTAGGTATACACATGAAGAAATCAAGAAATTTACATATCATAGTCAATGCCACAATAGTACTTATCAGATAATTTATTCCAAATGCCATATCAAAAGCACGTTTTTTTGTTATTTAAGATCTAAATGGTATATAAAATTGGATTTAGTACTCGTTTATCTATATTGCTATCTTAATGAAGAAAGTTCCTTATAATTGACGTATATAAAAATAGGATATCATTGATTGTTTAATACTATAAATTAAGCATACAACTTGTGATCAGATCACCAGGGTAGCAGGCTTAATATACATTCTAAAAAATGATATCTATTTACACGTGTTTGTATATAGTAGCTAAAAAATAATTTTTGAATTCTATAATTTCTTGACTAATGGTATAAGTTTAAACTAAAACAGATATTAGCAATCAGCTTTGTTAAGAATGAAAGATCAAGCACATATAAAATATATGTTTTAGTTTATCTTTTATGATTTTGTTCGTGTTACAGCATGAGTTGAAAAACCAATTAACCGAATCAAAACTGAAATAATCAAATTTAGATAATAGGAGTA
Organism: Flaveria sonorensis; assembly: GCA_025506505.1. Taxonomy (NCBI): domain Eukaryota; kingdom Viridiplantae; phylum Streptophyta; class Magnoliopsida; order Asterales; family Asteraceae; genus Flaveria; species Flaveria sonorensis. The sequence goes on from JACCIY010001125.1 coordinate 6,117, forward strand.
ACCGAAAAATCAATGACTTGGTAATCTTTTTAATTGATTTTACTGTTCAGTTATAGTATATTAGTGTGTATATAAACTAAAATAACCAAATCAAATCATCATTAGAACACTAGACTAGTATTGTATATAATAACCGCTATGATCCATAGAGTTGTTAGTATGTATAATATAAGAGGGTATTTGTTTTGGATTGTGTGTTTTTGTTGTAAAAATTTAAGTATTTTTTCTAAACAGCTATCATTTCATTAATTCTAGCAAGAAGCTAGTCAAAAGGTACAAATTAAAAGGTAAAATTACATCAAGACTCCCATGATAGGTATCACATTTTCTCCTATTTTCAACCAAAATATACATTAACTAAGTTAATCCCATATAATACACGGATTGAATAAATAAAATATTAATAATTATTAATAAAAATTTATGCATTATAAAATCATGCTTGAATATAAAATATGATTATATTACGTATAAATAGCTAAGTAAATAAAATAATGTATTTTTCTTGAACTTTTGTTTTATAAAAAATTGTGATTTTTAATATATTGTTTTTAAGGAAAAAAATTTAAATTCATTGTATTATGTATTTTATAAAATTTTTGTTTTTAAAAAGTGTTTTTTAATAAAAAATATGTTTTTAATTTATTAAATTATACATTTTTTAATTTGAAAATGGTATGAGTAATATTATTAGTATTCAATATTATTATTAATAATATAGAAAATGAGAAAGTAAGTATAATAATGTTTACAATTGTTTCACGCTTATTTTAGTTTTTTTATAGATAGATAGATAGGCTAGTAAAATAAACACGAATAGTTACACTATAATATTTTAATGTACAATATAATTAAAATTATATATACGTAATAGTTCAAGAAATAAAACAATTATACTATTTTTTTAACTATCTTATCTGTAAGGCCCCGTTCCCATAATTAAAAAAACAGTTGAGCATTCATAGCGTAAAACCATTTAAAATATAACATTCGCAACGGAAAAATATATTTTCATTAAAATTAGGCTCGTGTCAAAACATAATATTATTTCATTTACATTACAAAAATTGTATCAATACAATTACAATCCCAAAATATGGGTGGCAGACTTGAATATCCTGGTAGCTTCCATGTCCATGCCTGCACCTCCTCAGCTTCGCCAATTACCTGCCAACTATTAGCGTACAAAAGTCTGCGACGCTGAGTGAGTTCTAGTTTTTAAAATAAAAATAATTACTTTACTTAAAACATTTCCTTTACTTTCGTATGGAGCATACATGATACATACATCTTGATAATAACCATTTATTATCTTTCATCATCGTTCATCCTTTCGTTTTCGTACTTTCATTCATTAACATCTTTCACTTTCATCTGGATCCTGCCATATGCTAAACCCCCCACATTGTGCACGAAGCTGGTACTGTGCCGAGATTTATAAATAACCCCCAAACATTGTGCATGAAGCTGACTACAGTACCGGGGTAAAGCGACAAGGATCTCGTATCGTTTTGGTCAATCTCAAGGATTGGACCCCTGAAGTGCATCCTCATGGCTAGCTAAGCCGTACTTCAGTTGAGCTAACGACAGCATGGTCATGCACCTCCATTCATTTGTTTGCAAGACTTTCATTCGTTCGTGACGTTCCACTTTTCATCTTCTTATTCTTTCACTTTCATTACATAATACTTTACGTACATATCATAACATACCACGTAAAGTCATATCATAAAGCATATCGTTTTTTTTGAAAACCATTTAAACATGAAAATAACATAACACATAAACAGCAGATCATGCTAAAACATCATCTCGCGTGAGAACTATCTTTTTCGCGTGAGAACCTTACCACAGTCAAACCCTGCACATCAAATCCTCATAGTTGCGCGAAACTACAGGTCGCGTGAGGACTTACCTATCGCACGAGAACATACCTATCGCGCGGGAACTTACCAGATTCAAATTTCGTACCGTACAGTCTAACTTTTCACGCGAAAACTTACAGTATTCTGCGCTAAACATAACTTATTACATCTAAGGCTGTCCTATCATGCTTAACACCATAAACAACATCATCACAAGCATAAACAAGCTTTTAGTATGCATAATAGCCCCAAAACGTAAAAACTTGCATAAAAAGGCTAGAAACTCACCTCTTGAAGTTCTAACACCAACACGACCTTCTCGAGAGCTCTCCACACAGCCGCTTTCTCTCTCTACCAGCAGCGCTTCTCGCGCGAATATGGGGTCAAACAGGTGTTCTTAGCTATTTATTACACAGCTCAAGTTTTCGCTCGGGGTTCTCGCGCGAGAAGCTTTTTTCGCGCGAGAACTTTTTCTGTCATTCTTCCCTGAAATTTTCGGGGTGTTACGTTATCTAATAATTTTATTTTTAAACATTCGTTAAGATTTTAAGATTAAAAAAAAATTTTTTAAAAATCTTATTTTCTAAAAGCTCTGGTTTGTAATTATTCTGGTTGTTTTAATAAGTCTGTTTTAAAATATTTCACCTGTTTATAATTTTTTTTTCAAAAACAAACGATTTAAAATATTTTGTTTAAAAAATGTTTAGTGTTTTAGAAAATTTAATTTATATAAAACTTTAGTTTTTTGTTATTCAGATTTTAATTAAAAGATGAAAAGATAGTTTAATATTAAAAAAATTTAGATAAGTGAGAGAAACATAGCAATTAATAAAATTTATTTTTAATAAGAAAGAAAATTTGTATGAGTATTTAAATTAGAGTAAATGTCATTTCGTCCCTAACTTTTTGTTTTTGTTTGTCATTTAAATCCAAATTTTTTTTTGTCATTTCAGTCACTGTAGTTTACCAAAAGTTACCATTTTCATCCACTCCACTAACTCCGTTAAGATCTCCGCTAAATATAGGGTTTTAGTCTTTTTTTTTCAACACTCTAATTATCCAATTAAACAAATTAATCAATTAATATTCAATTAAAATAAAAAACATATGAAGCGACTAGTGAGACCGGGCGATTCGATTTAAAAAACATAATCAATTAATTATTGAACCGTCCGATCTCACTAGTCGCTTCATATGTTTTTTAGTTTTAATTAAATATTAATTGATTATTTTGTTTTAATTGGATAATTATGGTTTTGAACAAGACTAAATAACGCTAATTTAACGATGATCTTCAAGGAGTTAGTGGAGTGGATGCAAATGCAACATTTGGTAAACTACAGTGACTGAAATGACAGAAAAAAAAAAATTTGATTAAAATGACAAATTCAACATCACGTCAGGGATGAAAATAACATTTTACTTTTTAAATTATTATAATACCCTTTTGAAGGGAAAATTGATATGGATGATGGTTTTAGAAAAATAACAAGTGGCAAAAAAGTGAGTTAAAAGAAGGACAAATGGCAAAATAAACATTGTTTATTAGATGTTTCTTGCTTTTAATTGTTCCAGAACTTCTCTATGATTTCCTGTTGATGAATACGTAATCATTCCGAGCCTTCCAGATGAAAGTTAAGAGGATTGCATATAGTAGATCCTTGTATGCAGTAGAACAGTTTCAAGAGTCTTGAATTTCTATTAATTCCCGAACCGTCCAAATCGAAACGATTGGAACCCTGCAGCAATTAAAAACCACACACCATACCGCATATGCATGCAGACTTCTAATGATGACATGATCCGCGGTTTCGGTCTCACCACACAGGCAAGCAGTGTTTGCTGCAACCCCTCTTTTTGCTAATGCCTCCTTTGATACAATGCAATTCATCTCCGCCCGCCGAGCAAACACGATTACTTTTAAAGGCACCGATTTGATCCATTGAAAGATAAAATCACTTGGTTGAAACATTTTAGATTCAATATGGGCCCCAACTGTTTTTACCAAAAATTCATCACCATCCATCCCCAATAATCTTATTGTGATGGAAGTTGAGTATTCTTTAGATTTATAGATAGGGTATTTAAATCATAGGCTGCCAAGGAACTAATATTTACACACTTCCAGTTCCACATGAATTGGATCGAGCCCTATGATAAGAAAACCTTGTAAAACATCTAATAATGTAATTTAACTATAATAAACACTTAACTAACATATTGCTTTAAATGTTAACATATTGGAACTTGATAAGAGAAACTCCAAGCAAATAGAAATTGGGAATGAATATAACAATGAAATGGAAGCTTAAAAGGTACTCCTAATTATATTGAAATCTCAGGTGTGTTAGCCTTCCAAGGCTGTGAGGTCTAACAAGCTTAAAGCTTTCATTCACAGATATGTCATCATCAAACTCAACATATCATTCATGGCTTCTCACAAGATTTGCACAAACAACCCGAATCCAAGAAACCACGATAAACATTTATAAGATTAATCCATTGACACATCTGTAGCGTTTGGATTCACAGAACTTGACCCCGAAGACACCAGATTTTGTGGAGTGTTCTGACTTTGAACAGCGGCTCCAAAAGTGAACTCATTTGGAGGAGGGATGTCTGCACGAGTAAAAATGGAGGTGGCGGTAGCAGTGGTGTTAAAACCTGGAAATGCTGGCATCACGTTGGATGAGTTTGTAAACCCGAAACTGAATGGGGCCACGCCGCCTGAGATGGGTAGTAGAGCGCCACCACCTGCCTCCACCTCCGCCTGAATTTTCTGTGCGTATTCTTGTAGTTGCTGCAAAATTCCTACAAAAAGATTTGCGGCACGATTTAGAATTTGTGTGATAAAACAAATTTCATGATCTTGCCACTTCCAAGACATAATCATCATTGTTAATATTTGGATAAAGTGTCATGATAATAATTATCTGATTATATCAAATAATCAGTTTTATACTTGTTGCAGCAAATTATAAGGATAAGCTGAAACTACTTATATACCTCTCATTACTTATACTGATGACTTTCACCCACCCATATATCATATTGGTAATAAGATTATTTAAAAAAAAGTTAGAATTAAAGATGACAAATATTATAGAAAAATCATTAATTATTCATCTAAATATGATTGTAGTTGATAAAATGAATTGTCATACTTTAAAAAATGTAAAGAATGTTATCAATAATCATATTATCTTTTAATTATCTAAACTGACAAACTTCTCAAACACTTTAACAGTTAACTATGTGACTATTACAACTTCAACTGGCATAAGTGTACATCCAAACAAAATCTCTTGGCGCCCAATTTGTAAGGCATGTGACTTTAATCATTCGATGTTTCATAATTAGTTAAAAAAATCCACATACAAACACCATCATGCATCACAAGAAATTCATGTGTAATTTAACTATATTAAACACTTGCAAATCATGTTGGTTTGAGGGTTGAGTAGTATATATACCTGGATTTAAGTCAACAGACGGTCTGCGTTCTTTGACCCATTGGTAACTCTGATCAAAAGTCCACCTTCTGCTCTTCATTAAGTATGCTATAACCACAGCTGGTGACCTGTCAAAAAATATAAATAAGCGTGTTTCTCATGAATAACAATACGGGTAATCATTAAAATTAATTTAAATACAATAACATAAACTCCTACTTCTCTCTTAAGGGACAAACTTTTAAAATCATTATAGTCTGCATTTTATTCTAAACAACCAACATATTCTCAAATATGAAAAAAAGAATGAAAAATACAACACCGAACCAATTTCAGTTTGCAGCAAGAGTTCACCTGTTTTTTCCTGACATGCAGTGAACAAGAACCCGAGCTTTATCCTTTTCACATTGTTCTGTGAAAAAAGTTTGATAGTTATACCATATTTAGAATTTACAGTGTTATGACAAGTACTTTAGTTTATTTAATATTCATCATAAACTAAAAAAGAAAAAACCATCCAAGCAATTTATTTGAAAGACATTTCAAATCATATTTTATCAATTATTAGAAGTTCAATACATAGTAGATATGGCACAGGTGTGTGCAAGCACATGTCCTCGGCATAGACGCATAAAATTTCGAGAAGTCAAAACTTAAAAGAAATCACATTAACCAAATTTAGGTAGAAAGTTGTGAGATTCACATCAAAACATGCTTTGAATGTGATACATAACCGATTATTTTTTCTCTCCCATTCCATCTGGTGTTACATACAAGCTAGGTAGTCAAAGGCGTTAGGCGCACTCAAGGAAAAAAGGGTGAGCCCTGTTCCTAAATCCGAGGCACAAGGCTCTTAAAATTGAGAAACTTCATAAGCCGGTCACAGTATAAATACATTATTTTTAGGGGTTTTAAACATGTTTTAAGCTGGTTAGACTAGTTTAGACATGTTCCAAGCCACTTTAGATGTTTCAAATCATTTTTAGATATTTCAGACTAGTTTTGGCCAAAAACTGTCTGGAATTTGGCCGAAATCCTCGCCTCAGCGCATTGATGGACGCAAGGTGGTATGCTTGGGCCTCGCCAGACGCGAACACCTTGTGTGCCTTGAACTACATAGCGTACAAGTGCTTATATGTGTGTGTGTGTGTGTGTGTTTTTATTTAAACAGAGAATCACATAAAACATCATCACTTGCTATGTTATGAACTAAGACAAAATAAAACTCATATTCCTTGATTGATATCCCAAATAAACATATTTTATCAACTAGCAGTTATGTAGATCAGTAGATGCATAAAATGCAATACATGTTAAAAAATAAAACAAACTAATAAAAAGCAAGGACATTACATATTTAAAGATACAAAAAGCATTTTGTGATATTACTCCAGATCTTCATGAAGTTCTACGTAACTACTTACTTTAGCAGTCAGAACCTCTGTATCTATATGCAATCTTAAAAATGTGATGAGAACAAACAATTTCAAGCCCTTCTTATATTACAAGAGATCAAAATTTTCTGACTGCATTTTATTCAACAATCCACAAATCTCTGAAAACTATGCATCTGCCTTCATCAATAAATCTGTAAAAACTTTTCTGAGACTATATTTACTCAAGTATATTGAACAATCTCTAGGCATCTAATTATATAATTAACTGAACACTCTTGTGTTTATGTATAAGACAATGAGATCTCTTGAACATTTCTGGTCGACAATTCATACTTAATCCCATGCTTTTATTAAAATTGAGAGAACAGCAATGAACTATAATTTAGCCTAGTAAAGCAAACAAACAATCATAATCTTATAGAACTGTAACATACATCATTACATACCTAGATACTCAACTGCATTATCGAACGCTAGAGTAGGGCTATCAGGAAGGCAATGATAAGTAAATGAGTTTTTGTAGAGATTCTGACATGCTGGTACAGTCTGCAAATATATAAAATCACCACTGATTATTTCATATCTTTAATACATAGGACTGCATATCATAAATGTTACAGTTACACATTGTAATTGATCAACAGTTTAAAGTTAATACATCAATAGATGCTGCACTCTGTCATACAATCAAAGCGCGGTGAACAGAAGTCGCAAAAGTGTACAACCAAAAAATTTCATTACTTGTTGGTTGAATATACACATGTAACCATCAATACATACTACTGAATAATCTATACAGCCTACTGTCTCAAATAAACACACCGATTAGTAAGTAAGATCTTCAGTTAGATACATGACGAGAATATCAATGTCAGGATATAAAGTTAACATGTGTTTATAGAGTGTCTTACATCGTAGGGGTGTGCTACATAGAATGTCCTGTTTACCTATGAAAAAGGTTCCTTCACAATGATCTCAACAGAAACCTATGACCACGGAAGATTTAAACACTATATCTTGTTCCTAACGAATTACTTTCATTAAAGAAAGAGTAAAAAGAAAAGCTAATTTGTGAAGTTATCACCAGTTTGCATACTATTAAGCTATGTGTGTGTCCAATTGAGCATTTTGAATTCTTTTGGTCACCTTCGGGCAGGATTGCCCTGTACTAACTACTAAGCAAACATGATTCTTCTTATAGATACGAATAACCAGACAAGTTAATCGATATTCATACATCAAAAAATTACAGCAATGATCAACCAATAAAATTTACAGCAATGATCAATCTATAGGCTTCACATCAGGTTCAGTTTTCTAAAAAGACTTGTGCTCAACACACCATTCTACTACTCACCCATCAATCCACCCTAAACAATCTGCCAAAGCTACCAAATTGATACATCTTACAAACTAAACAATCAAAATTAAGAAAGATAAATGATTGCAATCAAACAGAAGCACTAAAGTATTCAACAAGTGTAAGAAAAGATTGTTGAAAATCAAGATGCAAACATGATAAAAACAGAAAATTTTATCTCATGGCAACCATCTAATGATCCAAGTGAGTATAATTTAAGAACCCATCAATAAGAACAACTAATGCCACATCAAATTCAGCCAATAACTCAACAATTATCAACAAACTCATTGAAATCATGTAATCATGCAAGATTATCAACACAAATTAGAACAAAGGGGACTTACATTAAGAACACGAGAAATCCCAAGTGTCTTTAGCAGTTCCGAACGAGAAGCGTTATCGTAGCTACCAAGATACAAGAACTCCGACAAGATTTCCGATGGAAAGGCGCTAACTTGAATCAAAGATTTCTCAACTCCGACAGGCATACGATGACCACAAATCCCACAAACCTCTCCTTCCTCGTATTTGTGGTAGTGCCCACAAATCCCACATGGATTTTCTCTCTCCCTCTTCCTCATTCTTGAAGATGATCGTATCGACTGTAAATTGAATGGGGTCGATGAAATCTATGAGTTTGTAGATCAAAATCAATGAAACCCAGATAGCTATTGGTGTGATTTGAACAGGGTGTGTGTAAATCTTGAATATTATATTTGGTTTGTAAGCTTTTCAGAGATGGGCTTCGCCTTCGGTAGCACGGACTCAAAGGCAGACGTAAGTTGTAAAGATATTTCCTTTCTTGAATTTATGGAATGAAATTGGGGTTTATATTTGTTTAATCTTGTGATTTGGGTGTTTAATCATGGAACCCTAAAGTAAAAATGTAATTAGAGCATCCACAATCAAAAAGTGTCTTCAAAAACCCATACGGCGCCCTCTCTCATGAAATCTCCTTTGTATTGTCATTTGACGCCTGTGTAAACAGACTTTCATCTCGGGAAACACGAAGTTCGTCGGGCAACGCGAAGTTCGTCGTCCTTCGCCTTCAACCTTGAGTCTGATCACTCAACGGACTTCCGTGGAGCTCCCATAACGGTCTTTTCTTGTTTGCTAATCATTTATTAAAAAACCATCATTTTCATTCACTGACTTTTTATGTGTATGTTTTTAATGTTAACTATAATTTAAACGTATAAACTCACGTTGTGATAAACAATAACTTAACTTTTAGTTAGGAAGTTAAGACGTAAATCAGATGGTCTCAGCTCTCATAGTCCACAAAACACTGGTTCGGTCTATCCACGTACACATACTTTCTTTTTTCTCATATTTAATTGCTTGAGTGATTGGATTAGCAATAATGTAACTAGACCAAGTTGTAGGATATGTTTTATAAAGAAACAAACCAATTGGTCTAATTTTAGAAGTATGTGCCAAGATGGACTTGACCATGGCACAAAAGCATGTATTAAATTGACCCTATGATAGACATATAACACAAACCTTGGATGTGGATGTTTGGATGATGTTAGATAGGGTACCCTCACTTTAATCACATTTGTCATCAGTTTATCCATTTATTTGACTATTTTTTTTTTCTTCTTCCCTTTTCTTTTTATCAACTACTTTTTGAGCATGTATTGTATTTTTTTGTCTTTGTACAATCCATATCGCATAAAATACAAGTTAACGATTGTTAATGTTCACAAAGTGTATGATTGTATGGTGACATATCTATACTGTATTATAATACATATGACTATATAAGGATGATAAGATTGTCTTTTTATATTATTTTTAAGAACTTAAAATAATATAAATTAATGATTATCTTTTATGAATCTGACTACGTTAATTGTTTTCTTACACAACACATGACACTTATGATTAGATACAAAAAAATAAAAGAGAAGAAAATTAATATTGGTTATAAATAGCAAATATTAGTTAACTACAACTTCAATTTTGTATTTATTCTCTTTTAAAAATCTAATTATGTAAACAAAAATTTCCTGTTTAACTAAATTCTAAAAATCGTTTTTATTTTATACGATTCGTATCTACTTTATTTTATAAAGTTTTATTAAATTTTCAAATATATATGACACAACTATTTGTTCAAGCGATTTACTAATGTTTGTGTTAGTTTTTTTAAGATATCTGTTGTGTCACCCGATTACCCTTAAAAAGATTGAGAGAGAGAGTTGTCTGGAAACAAATAGTATTCAAAGTATGGGGGTAATTGACAGGTCCATTCTCATCTTTATAACATGGTAGGCTAGCAATGGTCTTGTTTGTGTAGGTCCTGCAAACTACAAAGTTGGCATCATTGTCTTCTAATAAAAGAAAAAACCTTATGTGGTGAAATAAGAAAAGTCTGGTCAAAACCATTTTATGGGTTTTTTTTTTATAATTTTTAAATGATTAAATGCTGAGTAAATAAGAGTTCTGAATCATTAAGTGTTGAATCATTAAGAGGTTTGAATCATTAAGAGGTATACTATCGTTTAACTATTCAAAAGCAAATGTTTGATCAATTCAGATAAAATGTTTTAACCATTCAGTATTAAACCTCTTAACCATTCAACACTAGTATAATGCTTAACTATTCAGAGGCAATGTCTGAACCATTCAGACATTTGCTCGCGAAACAAACAGTCTAAACCATTAAAGTGTTGTTTGTTTTTTTCAGGAAGCTCTTCTTGAGCTCGAAGGTCTGCGTCGCGCAGACCACTTGCAGACATTTTCTTCTGCAGACTGTTTGATTTTTCGAAGACGTTTCATTAAAAAACGTCTGCGCGAAGTCTTCTTGACACAGATTTGGATCAGTCACTTCTTGACAATTCTAACCTCTTCTCTCTTCTCATTCACTACCCTACCCTACCCATACTCTTCTCTTCTTATCCCAATTTCTCACCTCCTCTCCGCCACCAACGTCGGCACCGCCCTCCGCCACCGCTCCTCCGCCACCCTCCTCGCCATCCCTAACTCCGTCCTCCGCTCCTCCGCCCTCCTCCTCCGCTCCTCCGCCGACGACATCGCCTCCCTCCCTCGGCCTGCAGACCTCCGCCGCTACCGCCGGTTTAATGGTATCCAACTACTCAAATCACAACTTCAAGTAGCATTATGATAAGCACAAAACAAAAAGAACAAATGGCACCTGCTTCTGGAACATGGTGGAATCATCGAGCTTGATGAAGGCAGTCATGGAGTTGTCTAATTCAGTGCGATAAGAAAGAAGAAACCTCGATAAATCTGGGAAATCAGAGTATTGGATTCCATTGTGTTCTGGAGAAATCGGGTCAGATCGCGGGACGGTCATGTTATTTTTACTGGTGATTGATAATTTATATGTGTGTGATAATGATGATGACGACGGTGGTGATGGTGATTGTGCAAGCAAAAGGTTAAATTGTGTTAGGTTTTTTTCAAAATCTTCAGTCGGATGAACACTGAGGTGAAACTAAAGAGGGTTGATAGAGTAGCATGTAAAGTTTTTTTTACCCTGGTTTCTTAAAACAAAATAAAAAAAAATGTAATTTTACTCAAATTAAAAAAAAATTACATACATCAAAACGGTTTTAAATTACAGATTATTTTTGCAGTCTGCAGATGTTAAAAAAACAAACAGTTTTCTTCTTGCAGACTGTAGACATTTAATCCACCTCTTCTCTTGCAGATGTCTGCAGATGTGGTTCGCAGACTGTAGATATTTTGTTACAGAAAAAACAAACAACACCTAAGTGTTTAACCATTAAGTACTAAAACATTCAAACATCTGAACCATTAAGAGACTTATTCAAATGCTGTCCAACAGCCTCTATATATTATAATCTTTACAAGCATGTTAATAATTATAACATAAATATCTTTAATGCAACCTAATGATTTTGTATAGACTTCAAGTTATTTTATTGATTAGGTATTACATTTTTCAAGAATTTGATCATATATTTGTTTAATAGGTATTTTTATTTTTCAATTAATACAATATATTTGAAATATATATACACGTACGTGCATACATATATGTGTGATAATTTATAAGTGACTAAAAATAAGATCATGATGATGTATAATTCGTCAAACCTTATACAACAAGTGAGATTTTATATAAGAAGTTTATGTATCATGTGATGATGTATTTATATGAAAGATTGAAAACCAAAACAGATTAAGATTGTTCTTTTTTTAATATAACGAGTTTTGGAGGTTTCATTAATCAAAGAAATGAACGATTGTTGCCTCTCAGAAACAATACAAAAAGTAATTAATGTTCTTAGTTGATTTTTTTAGAGTCGTTTTATTAGATTCTAAAGACAGCATTGGGCCACAGATTCAAAATGAAAAGGTCATAATAACAATAACCAAACTGGGTGACTTGACTCAAACACAAGTTCAAATGATTTAGACCAGTTTATGCGCGTATTTGCATCTCCAATCCTATGATTCGTTATTACAAATTGTTCTAAACACGAGACTCTTAAAGCATTATTTCCTCTTATATCCTCACACGCTCAAATTGAACGTTTTCATGATAATTAATTCTACAAGGTTAGACTCATCACAACAAATTATACGTATTAACTTTCCCCTTAGAATATTTTTATATTCTTATATTTATTCATTCATTTATTAATGTTATCTATACAAGTTAATCTTTTCTTTAAATTCTAATTTCGAAGCTTACAAGTCCAACTTTATAAAATTCAATTTACAGTACGTTTTACAATATAAAATATTTATAATGTTGACCATCTATTGAAAAATGACTACATATATAATGTAAGGTTTTAATTGATATTTCAAATTAGTATAATTTTATAAAATCTTGCATCTTTAACTTATGTAATATGCAACTTATTTGAAATTATGGAGTTTTTGATGTTATCACGTTTAAATTAATAAAAAAATTAGTTTTTCATTCACTCCCATACTATAATGCAATGAAAATAAACTTAGGGGTTGTTTGGTAACTTCTGAATGAATAACTGTTGAACCAATAAAAGGTCTGAACCAGTAAGAGGTCTGAACCAATAAGTGCTGAACTAGTTTAAGTTTGTTTGGTTGGATAACTGAACGACCGTGTAAAATGACTATTTTACCCTTTAAATTATTTCTTGCTGAACGACTGTGATAAATTTCGCGTCAACTCCCACCTCACTGTCTCAATTCAAACATAAGCTCAAGCTCGTTTAAGTTCGATTTAATTTACTTACCCATCCTGTCACCTCTAGTTAAAAGAACATATTCCCTAATTGTAACCAAAGTTTATGTTCTACGTTTCAATTAACATATCTCTACTATATTCCCTAGTCTCTCCACCTCCACCAACTCCATCTAATCCTCATCCTCTGTCACCGTCACACCATCTCAAAACCACCATCTCCGCCGTCCCCCGCCTCTATCACCACCAAAACGCAGTGGGAGCAAGAAGACCTTTAGAAGAGGGGGCTGCTAGCGAGGGGGCGGCGCCGGCGAGGAGGTGGCAGCGGGAGGAAGAGAGGTCTGCGGCTGCTTGCGGCGGCTTGTTGCGGAGGCGGGCTGTGGCGTCTTGCGGCGAAGGTGTTGCGACCGGCGACCGCGCTCCGTCGAGGGTTCCCGGCAGCAGATTGAGATGGGGGTAGGGGGAGGAGATGACGGGAGTCGGCCAGACTCGATCTTAAATCTGACTCGGTAAGTGGTGATTCAGACCTTTTTTTCAATCAGAAGTACCCCAACCAAACAACCATGTCTGACTCGATCAGACATACATGTCTGACTGGAGTCATTCAGACCCAAACAAACAGGCTCTTAGGCAATAATGTCACAACTTGCATTTTAATCCGCAGTTAATATATCAACAAAAGGAAATAAATAAAAATGGAATGCTATTAAAAGTATTATCAAAACAAAATATATTACAGCATTATTACTACTAATATTGATATTTTAGCTAATCATAACATCAATAGTAGTGGCAACTAAAACCACTTTTATACACTTGTCACCACTGCTATATTTGTATTAGAACTGATTCAAAGATAAAAAATAACAAATGACTGCATTATTTTGCCTAAAAATTAGAAAACCAAACTCCAATATTAAAGTAACCATCCAAATTATGTAGTACTGATGAAATTGTAACGTTTTTCAGTCCCAATAACACCTACTCAGCTTTTGCCATCTCTTGATTAACTTCATATTTAACTAACAAAGTTGAAAAACTAAAATTACAGAAATAGAGACATCTCAGGAGAAGGAATGAAGGACATAATGCCTTCACCAAACTGTTCAAATAGTGAAATAACAACTTGCCCTGAATTCAGGTCATCTTTCCAAACCTGCTTAAGATATGCAGGTGTCCTCAATCCATAGCTACCATTACTATTACGCTCATCTTTTCGGCCTCGTGGATTATCATCTTTAATTTCATCATCACCCATTTGCATAGGAGCGCTTGAAGTTTCAGGTGCGGGCGGGGGTGCGGGTTCAGGGGCAGACTCGCCAACATTAGCATTAGTTTCCCCTTGTGGTGTGGTGGTGTTGTTAGATGGTGAACCCACAGGTCCATCAGTAATCATTTTCTTTGGAGAAGGCTGTTGTTCCAACTCTTCTGTATTTGCCTTGCGTTTATCTTTATAAAAAAGGAATATAAATGCTGGTTAAAATTAATAATTTTTGTTAGTTAATGTCTGCGAAACTTATTGGAAACTTACGTGTTTCACTTGTACCAATGACCTTCGCATTGGTCTTCCAAAAAGAATTTGCAGGTGGTGACGGGAATATGGGGAACAGCTTCAGCAGATCATACACAGATCTACCTGCAGCACGCTGCAAAAAAGAAAAAAAGAAAAAAAAAAATATTAAACGTCAATAAAGAGTTAGGGTAAAAAAGGGTAATTCTTTTTATATTCTTTTTATGCTATAAAATGGGTCAGGACGGGTCAACCTGAAAAACATTATTTTGCCCAATAAAGCTTCCATCATTATAACTAATCAATCTCATATACAATCTATTTTCAATAAAATGATTTAGGAGGATTAAGCAATAAAACACTATATGGATGACCTTCAACCATTAGACAAATTTGGCCCATTTCCTTTTAAGCCAATTATCTGTTTGATATATCATAACAAAAGTCAATGGGTCAAAACTGCCATCTGTATTTTATATCACAGAATACAATGAGGAGAGATATGAGATTGTTTCGTAAAACAAACTGACCAACAATGCACCATATACACGCCAAGCTTCATGTCGTGTTATTTCCTTTTTTTGATTTTGAAGAAGTATTTCTTCAACAAATCCTAAATAAGTCTCAAGGTTTGGCAAAAGAAGAAGTCGAACCTGCAAAAAAAGAGTTGGAAAATGTATCAAAACTGGAGTTAACCACTACCAGCAATTGTGTTTTTATAATTGTTTGTACATGTAGCAAACATCGTAATTTTTTTTTTTTACCACATGAGGTCCTAGAGCTGCTAGTCCTTGAATAGCGCCATAATGTTGGGTCAATGTACGTTTCCGATCCAAAAACGATTTGAGCAATGTTTTAGTCAAACGTGTCTGGAGACTACTATAATTATGACCAAACCTGAAAAATATTGTATTTTGCTATTTAGAGCACGTCAACAACATCGTTATCAGCTTACAAAACATCAGCAGATAAGTATAATATTTCTAAAAAGTTTGACCTTTTACATATAGTTGCAACAAGCTTGGCAGTGAAGTCCCTAAGCTCCCAGTGATTGTCAGCAATTCGATTTCCTAACCTTTTTGCAACAATACATGTCACAACAGGTGGCATTAGTTGGTGCAACTGCACGATCATGCAACATGTTAGTAAAAATCAACAACATACTCATGTTTTCAAAATGTTGGAATTTAACAAGTCAGCAAGAAACTTACATATGGTTCGACATGTATGTGTGGGTTCTCGAGAAGACTCCAAACAAGGCGCATTAATGCGAAAAGCAGTCGGAAATCGTTAAGACCACGAGAAACCTGAAAATTTTTGTGGAGTGGAATCAGTATTTTACATGTAAAAAATAATAATCTAGTATAGCCTTTCAGTTTGTTTCATAGACATTTAGGTCTCCAAGTACCTCATCTTCAACAAAGCATGTGAAATAAGGAACCAAAGGATGCAGTCCAGAATCTGTGGCCAAACTCACTAGTGCTTCCTTGAACAGAGCAGAATCAGGCATACTTACTGCCAGCTCGGTAATTTTATTGAAATATAACTGCAGCAACAAAATAAATTTAAAAAAGGTGAATATGTAAAGAATAAAAGAGAAAAAATGGTAAGGTACCTGAAGCTCTCTGGATAACAAATGTTTTACAGGCAATCTAATATCAACAGGCAGCTCGTCACTCTTTTGCTCAGATTTTTTTGTCTCCGGCAAAGCAGCAATAACTGCAGATGATCCATATAATCTTCAAATGTCAGCTCTGCCACAGCGAACCCATATACAGCACATAAACTTTGATTTTGATTTTTGTACAGAAGTTCAAATAAAACTGTTTTCGAATCCATTTAACAGAGCCTTTGTTAATCAAACCTTCAACAGGGGCATTTTCAGGAATAGCAGGTTGTACACCTTCAATGGCAAGCCAGTGACAGAAAAGTGATGTATCTAGTGGTGCTTTTGGCAATGGAGCTTCAATAACCTTATGTTAGAAAAATAAATAGAACTTTAGGGTACGCCAGGAGGGTTTTACAAGTTTACATTAGGGAAAATCACATGGTGTGTTTTTCTTAATTCTTACATCTTTAAATTCCACATCTTTGTCATCAATGTAAAATAGATCATTGTGTCCAATGGCTCTCTTGAACTTCAAAGGATCTCCAGATGCAAATCCATAGATTGGCTGAACTGACAATAATAATTGGTCAAATTAGGAACAATCTATGTTACTAGAACCAGATTTATTGTATTTTTGACATTATTTCTACAGTATCTTTTAGAGTTAAATTGAAAATTAATGATTAAGATTACAAAGGAAAACATCATATAATGTAAGCAGATAAGAACTAGTGATTTACCTCAACGTTTCTCATGCCAAGAGCACTGTCCACATCATCTGTAGTCAATGTAGTCCTTTTTGAATGATGCATGCATTTGATCCCCTCCTGCAGGTTTAACATCATGTTTTATTCGTGCATTTGATGGCCATGAATGGTACTTCTAAGTATTATTAGTTTACTAGCTTACAAATAATAAAAGGTCATGCCCACAGTGATTATCTGAAAGAAAACAAAAGGAAATTATAAACCACAATCACCTGTATTATTTCACGCATACGATATTCTACATCAGGAGCAAGAGCCAATGCAGCATCTGGAGACAAATTATTTATGCCGATGCTCTGTGCTATGACCTCAACTGTCTCTTTTGGTACAATGCTCATTTTTCTCTCTTTAATACATCACAGGGGGATCAAACTCTAGGGGATTCTGCAATATTAGATAAAACATTTTCTAATATAGATTTGAATGTTCGAACGTGCAGAAATACAATATTACTATTTACTATGCACAAGCACAAGAAGCTGTGATTTACATGTTGGCCATTAAACAATCAGCATGAAAAAGAAAGGTATACTTGCACCTTAAAGGCATGCACACACATATATGTATGTGTGTGTGCATAGAAATATATATACACACACACATTCAAATTTGTATGTGAGTGCACTGGCGTGTGCGTGTGTGTATGTATGTGTGTATAGAATTCCCAGAGGTATTACTCTCTCTTGGAAAAGGGGAGTTTCAAATTATCAGAACATATGGTTCAAGATTTCCATTTTAAATTTAAGAAGCAATTTACAAAACCTGTTAAGTATAAAGTTATAAACATATAAAAGCTAACATGAAAAGAACTTAGGAACAACACGAAATTGATTATTAACAATATGTTCAATGTGAAAGGAAAAAAAATTAAAGCATTAATGGCACTTGAAGAAAATGAAAGAATCAGACCACACATAGGATATCCGGAATACATGTGATTCACGCTAGGTTTATGATATCTAGCATTTGAAGAGTCTAAGCATCAAAAACGACAAGAACATATGGAAATCATACCAGTTGAAAAAAAAACTCAAAATCAAATAAAACAGACTGAAAATGTAGAATTTTTAGTTAAGCACAAGAATATGGTTCCTTATCTTTATTGAGTGAAAGAATGGATTTGAAAATATACTTGTGAGTTGTGAAACATCCCATTTTATTTTTAGCTAAAATAGTTTATCAGAGTTACACTAGGAAACTCGCATAAAACCGTCTGTTGATCTTGATAAAACAAAGATATCATTATATGTAGGTATATGCTAGCGGCACGCGAACACTACAGTTTTTATATATTCTTGTTAATAGAAACAATTCTTCTAAAGCATTCCAATTTGAAAACTGATACAAAAGCATTCGATGATCTTTATGAATGACAATGTTAAAAATTTCAATAAATCCCATGTCGGGTGGTTAAAGAACTGCCTAGGGCCCTAGGGGTTAAGCTATGCAACACAACATTGGTTAGTAAGGACTTACGGAAGCTTAATGAGCTACCTAGAAGATTCCTGCTTATTAGAAAGTATTGTTGAAAAAAGCCTCTCAGAAGTCGAAGGGCAGGTTAATGAGCTTTCCTAAGTTGTGTTCATCAATCAACTTCTCTCAATTTGGAGGTATTGAAGAAACGTTGCAGATATTCACAAGTTTCTCTGTTAAAGAAGCCACCAAACAACTAATTCAAAAAAGGATCATACCCGTAGTCCGATATAAAAGAGCATCAAAAATCTACATTTCATAGTTACATAATCTAGAAAGTACAATAACCTACATATTTAGATGACCATGTCATTCTCTAAGTTATGAATCCCTAACTTCTGCTTATAAGTGCCAGAAGACAACCATTTCAGCCCAATGGAGGCTTTTCAAACATAGAGAATAGACAAACAAGTTCCTTCCAACTTGTAAAACAACAATTTTCTTCAGCTTTTCACCAAACACAAGTTCATGTTCCTAGCATTAGTGGGTTCTAACGAATTAAACTACGATAAATTAACCACATAAAAAATGATTCTTCACAAACAACGCCCATCACACATAAAATTATCAGATTGCGTATCATCAAAGAACCAAACAAACTTATAAACCACACCCCTTAACTCTTTAGCTTCCAATTCACTCAACAGCATCTGCTATCCCCTTTCAAAACACTGACTAACAACACATCAATCCTACTCCCTATGCGCGAATTAAGAAGAACAACTCATCTAGGGTTTTACTGCAGACAAGGTTATCATAAAACCGTAAAGCGACATTATCAAGCTACAGTCAAAATCAAACACGAGTAAGTTCGATCGTTTACCTTCTGACCGTGACGACCGTCGCAGGGTTATTGTGCTTCGTCTTCGTTCAATGAGCTTTTTGTGGAAAATGGAAATAGAGCCTGTGAGTGTTAAGTGTGAACCAGCTTGAATATATATATAAACAAACTATTGCTAAATTACGCTTTGTGCCCCCGATTTTGAAGGCATGGTAAATCATATACTCTACGTTCAAAAATAAACTTGTGATTTGATTACTTTTGTTATTTTTATTTTAAAAAAATAATTTATGTCTGCCTTAAAGGTTTTAAAATTTTTACATTTTTATTTAAAATTATTAATTGAATGTAAAACCATCTATCATTAAAAGGGGTAACTATGTAATTTTTCATATAAAGAAAAAATCCTGAGTTATGTTTACGTATTAGTGTTAAAATTCCATTTACGTATCATTGTTCTATTCATGAAACCTGAATCGGACATTTCATCTTTAAAACTTTCATCGTGATTGAATCACGAGATTGTCAGCTTCATCGGTGTGGGATGAGAATGGACCACATTTTTTTGTGGCGGTTGGAAACTCATTACGTATGGATTGTATAATAAAGATCATGCTCTAGTCGTCATCTCTCATATATCGTGATTCATTTCCGCTCGATTATGGTTATGTAACTGAGAGATTTTTTTTTTATTTTTTGTAGTTTAAAGTATAATTTTGTCAAATTGAATGTTTAACAATTTAAATTAACGGAGTCAAATTTTCTGGATGAAAATGATAAATTTTTTAAATATTGGGGAGCTAAATGCAAAAAAATAAATAATAATATAATAATAACAATAATAAATCTTTATTTTATAAAATAACAAATATAACCAAACCATATGTAGGAAAAACAACAATTCACCTAAAAATTAAAAAAAAAAAAAACAAAACTCTTAGGTAATGTTTGGTTATAATAATTCCTTAAAATGGGATTGAATTTAAAATTAGAATTCATTCCATTAAATTTCTTTGTTTGATTGGCATGGGATTTGTAAAGCATTTCTTTACATTCCATTCAAATATATTTTGTAAACCATGGAGGGTGGGGGAAACCCAACCTTGGGTGGGATCACCACTCCCCAAACCGTGACACCCAAATCCTCAAAACCTGGTGAAAATTCATCGGGCACCACCAGCTCCACGTCCCTCTTACTTTGACCGTAACCCAACAAAACGGGGGAAAGTTAGAATGACACCCCGAAAGTTCTTACAATTGATCATTTATAGCATTAAACACTATTTAGTACATCATTAGAATTAACTATTACAACAAAAACTTAAAACATAAATTATCAATAATAAACACTTTTCCTTGTGCAAAAACATTATAATAGTAACTAAAAGTAAAAATCTCTTTTAATTTAAACAAGGATGCCAGTCTTTTAGTGTTGAGTAGCTTTATCCCATGCCATCCTTAGACTCGGCTACTTCCTGACAACTAATACGCATACAAAAGTTAACTTTATTGAGTGAGTTTTAGTTTTATATAGAAAAATATAATTTTACTTTCTTTAATGAACACGCATTTATCATTCATATTAGTCAATTTAACTTTCACATCATCTCTTATAATGTTCATTATCTTCATTTCATTCATTATCTTTTCACTTTCATAGATTGTGATTGCGTAAAACAAGAGCCTAAAAGAGTGATTGACAACAATGCCTAACCCCTGCCAGCATGGTTAGCTAAGCCCTTGACTATTGACCCACAATGCAAAGCCCATAGCCCGCACGTGTTTAAATGACTAATTCCATTCATTTGACTCACATAAGTGAAGTCCATTCCACTCGTTTGACTCACATAGGTGAGGTTCATTCGTGCTTGCAAAACTTTTTATTATGGACTCACAGTTTATTTATTAGGTTTTCCTGTCCATATTATATCATTAATGTTTCACTTTGTTATACGTAGTACATTTTATGATGATTTTTATTACATCATATAAATGGGCGCATCAAAAAACATTTTCATATAAATAAGGCATGTATGGAATTCATTAATAGAAACAATCAACATTAACTAACAGTCGACTCTTAGTCAACACTTAGTCAGGAATCCTTGATGAGAATATTCTAAGTGTCCTTACATGCGGATAACAGTGACCTAATACAGATGACTAATTGGGGATGCGATGACTTAACAAGGTACAGGTAGCTACACATATATATAGGACTAAGTATACATCAATGGACGTGATCAACCACTGACGTGGATGAATCTCACCCCGTGTGGATGAACAATATCTTGGAATTTTGTTAAGTCTAAGCTGATGTAGGGTAAGAAGGTCCAATGTAGGTAACGATACTAATTTGGATGAGGTTAGAGGCTAGTGCGGTGAACAGTAGTCAATGCGGATGGGTTAACAATCTGTGCGGCTAAGTAAGGTTAATGCGGATGAACTAGAGGTCAATTGTAAGGCCTCGTTCCCGGAGACCTCATAGTTGGACATTCACAGCACTATTCATAAAGCACTTCATAATTCATTATCACGATGCAGCGGAATTTAAACATTTAAAAGCCATTCATTAATTCGTAAACGCTGTTGCTAAATAATACATGTTCGGTACAGTTACAAAAGATCATTAGTTTGCATTACAAAACAACAATGTTATATTCATGAATGGATGTCAGCCTTGTCCCGACGAGTAGCCTCCCCGAGTGCCATCCTCAGCAATATTACCTGCCAACTGAAAACGCATAAAAGTCAGCCTTGCTGAGTGAGTTCTAGTTTTAAAAGCATAAAAATACTTTGATAGCTTTGTATACAAAATACTTTTTAAAGAAAATATCTTATCTTTCCTTCTGATGTGATCACACATCATACATACAAATCATATCCATTACATTATCACCATTCTCTTTCTTGCTTATTATTATTATCTTTCACTGTCGATATGGACCAAAGTGCTATACCCCCCATAAAATGCGCATAAACCTGGTACTGGGCCTTGAAGTCTATAAATAGACTCCATCCGTGGTGCACATATGCTGGCACCAGTACCGGGGCAACAACAGTGGTCCCCTCAATCTTAAAGATTGACCCTGTGTACATCCTTTGGGTTAGCTAAACCGTACACA
The DNA here is from genome assembly GCA_025506505.1 of Flaveria sonorensis. NCBI lineage: Eukaryota > Viridiplantae > Streptophyta > Magnoliopsida > Asterales > Asteraceae > Flaveria > Flaveria sonorensis. The sequence continues at coordinate 28,629 of JACCIY010001125.1, forward strand.
GTTAAGCTAACGACAACATGGTCGTGCACCTCCTGTAAATTTTTACTTGCAAGTCTTTCATTCTTTAAGTTCCATTTTTCGTTAATATTAATCTTTCACTTGATTAATAATACTTCATAATTACGAACAAACCACATAAGGCCACACAATAGTATCATAATAGGCACATAAGGGCAGCCCACATCATGCATAAGATAACCAAATAAAAGCATCAAGTCAACTGTGATCAAATCCTAATTTCTGATCTTCCAAAATTCCAGAAAATTCCTTAAGTCCTAAAGAAATGCGGATGAACAAAACTAATGCGGATAAACAACTTGCAAATCGGATGAACACTTGGTAATTATTCTGTCGTGAAAGAAATGCTGATGGACACTGTAGCAAATGCGCATGTATAAAAAGAAATGCTGATGGACACAGTAGCAAATGCGCATGTATAAAAAGAAATGCTGATGAACACTTAGGCTGATTTTAGGCAAATGCGGCTGAACAAAGGTGAATGCGGGTGAACAAAACACTTATGCAATTATCACGGTGTAAATGCGGATGAACCATCAGATCAGTAAATGAGACTTATGCTATAACCAGTTCTAAAACCTCATTTTCATACATTCTTATCATCGATCTATCATGCTAAACTCTTAGAACAAGCTTACAACCTCATAAAACACAGAAATTCATACCCATACGTAAGCAGTCAACATACACGACGGTTGTAAAACATTTTAAATGTATTTTCAGCCCCAAAGAAGTTTAAAAACAGAGAATCGGGGTCCTAGAACTCACCTATTGCAGCAGACAAGTGGATCTCCTCCCAACTTGCGTGCTCAAGAGTTCAAACACCTAAAACAAGTCAAAACAAACACCAAACACCAAGAACACATAGAAATCAGTTTCTAAGGTTGAAACCTCATAGAAACCGAACCAATTAATCACAAAAATCTACTAACCTTGAGGATTCTTCTCCTTCTTCACGATTCGACCGAGAGAAAACACAAAACCCAGCTTTCTTTCTTTTCTTTTCTTCTTCGGAAAGCAGCAGCAGAAAGAGCATGGGCGGCCATGCTTTTTATACACCCACTTTTGACATTTGTACTATTTTACACCTTTCACCCTTCAACTTTGGCCTTTATAAAAATTCGGGTGTTACATCAATGCAGGTAACAGTCTTCAATGTAGATAGGTTAAAGGTCGATGCGAGTAATAATCTTCATTACGGGTGGGTTAAGACTCAATACGGATGATCTAATTGATCAATGCGGTTGAGTAAAGTTTAATGTGGATGATTAAAGAGGAATATTAGCTAAGGTAAATTCTAATGCAGATAATAATACCAATGTGAGTGTCTAAGCACTACTAATAGAATTCATACTTACTCTTTCTACTCAATTATGGATTAAACCCAATTTCTAGCAATAAATCTAGATCTCATATATATAGAGTTCACTACTAAACATGACATGTACATAATTTCATCATCAATCATGTTAAAATACCATAACTGAACATAAAAATGACACATTTACGTATAAAACGATAGTTTTAATAAAAATACAACATGTAAGTATGCATATCGGCCCTACAAGTATAATAAAACATTAAGAAACAGGGTTTCGAACTCACATTTTGAAGCTCTCGAACACACCCTAGAACCAAGAAGATAGATCTCTAGACCTATATGCATGCACACGTAAAGTTACTAACTTTATCCATTTAACATAAACATCATTTGAGGTAGATTAGATTTATAAAAAAATATGAAAAATTCATACCTTTTAGTTCATTCTTTGACTTTCTCTCTCTAAATCGTAGCTTCTCTCTTGCTTCTTAGGGAAAAACTTTGAATGCAAGAAAAGAGGAAGGGGTGACTCACTTTTCTTTTATAACAAAACCCTAAACAAAACCCACCTTTAGTCCGCTGCCTCCTTTTTAAACCGCAAACTTTTATTTATTTTCTTTTTATCCACTTTAATGAAAGTTTCAGGTGTTACAAAAACGGGAAATTTTAGTGAAAATGATAAAAATTGACGTGACGTTGATGTATCATAAGGGAATAACGGGGAAAACAAGACGGCTACCAATGGCCTTAGCCATCAAGGTTTTTTACAACAAATGTACAACCCTATTCATTTTTCAGCCGGGACCGCACCCCCACCCCCCTTAGTAGGAAACCACACAATTGAAGTAACCCCTTAGCTCAACCTATATCAATTTTGCTTAAAATGAGACTTGGATCCAAGATCTTCATATTGTATTGTGTATCTTACTTCAACCACTTGTGCTGAGGATAATAAATCTTAGCAAAACAATGTTTTTTTTGGTATTTTATTTCAAATTTTTAATATCTAATATTATTGGATAGTAGAAATCACTATCCGTATATGAAAATTCAGATATCAGAATTTTTGGATACGATAGTGATTTGGATATCCTAACTTCATTTTTTTTTATTTTTTATTTATTTTTTTACAATAGTTAGATATATATAAATATATATTATTTAAAATATAATTAAAAAAACTAACACACATTGACAAAGTCCCAACATACATTGACAAGTCCCGAACAAAAATAAAAAAAAAGTTTATCGTTTCACAAAATCTATTTTTTAAGTTTTAGGATAATCGGATATCCGGATATGCGAAAGCTTTCAACATCAATATCCAAATCCGGATTTTGATTTTTTGGATATTCGAATGGATATTCGAATTTTGGATATCCGAATTTTTGAATATTTTGAATTGAATTCTCAAATTTGAATATTTTTTGAACACCCCTACAAATGATACTCCACGCACTTCCATCACAAGCAAAAGATACAATTGTTGCGGAAATCCCGACTGCAAAGGTGATATCAGACGCTGAGGACATGGCCAATATCAAAAACTCTTCTGGCCCAGTTAGTAACAAATTATGTCAGGAACAACATAAAGAAGTGGAAGGAAGTGATTTGTTTTTATGTTTTAATTTTTTTTTACGAGAGAGAAGTGAATGGAAGTGGAAGAAAGATTTTTTAATAATCTCCCTTTCCGACTTTCCTTCCAAATCAAAAGGAAGTAGAATAATTTTTATAAATAATAATTTATTTTACCATTTCAACCTTAAACAGTCATTATCTCCTCATCAAAAAAAAAATTATAGGTCTACGCGGTAATTCAATAACAACTGGGGGATTCGGAAACCAATGATCGTGAGGTATTCAACAGCATAAAAACCCGAGGCGAGTGAATTGGTTAATGAAAATAATACATCAACTTCTCTTTTAGTAAATTGTTTGGATTGGTCTTTTTGATGTATATGCATGATTTGATTGTAATTTTAGCTTTATCCTTGTAACCTAGCACCTTGCTAGCCTCTTTGTTTTATGTATCTATATATTTATGCCGCCATTAAAAAAAGCTGAACACATGGAGACGTATGATAAGTTAAAAGCTTAACACATGGATCAATGATCGTTAACATGATTGTTGTTTAATTTGTTGAGTTTGTTTTGTCTAATCGTTCTCATTTTGGAATGCCTTTGCATGTGTCTGGTTTGTCAATGATGATGGTTTGGTATGATAGTAGATTACACACCGGGTATATTTGCGTACTCCTATGTATTTGCACCTGGTATTAATTAACTCTATTTTCTGTTGTTAAAACTGGTGTGTGTGTTGCTGATGTCCGTAACGTGATTGGTGCTTTTTGGTTAATTACATGTGTTTCTTTGTTTGCAGATTTGGATTTCATTAAAGGATTTAAGGTTTAAGGGTTTAAAATGTGGATGGAATTTGTTGTGTTTTGTTTGAATGAATCTATATCTTTATTTTTTGTTTATGTTGCTTTTCTTTTATCTTGCCTATTTGTTTGTTTTGCTTTTTTGTAATGGTGGTCTTATTTGCTCCTCAAATTGTGGCTATTGACATTGTTTGTCTAATTTTGGATGATAATATGCAGATCGTGTTCTTCATTTTCAGTTTGGTTTTTTGACTTTGTTTTTATTGTGAATGAATTGTTTTTCGGATATTTTGTTGTTTTTTCCTCTTTTAAGTTAAGTATGTGTATCATTTGAATGTCTATGTACGTTGTTATTAGTTTGTACAATGTTTATATGATTGACTTTGTAACTTTGTCGGTTTTTGCAATTGTTTATATTGGTTATAAGGTTTAGCTGATAATGTGCAGATGGTGTTCTTTATTTTGGTTTTGCTTCTGTTTTAGATGTCTAGCCTTTGTGTTGTTTTCCCTGAGGTATTTTTTATTTTTTACACATTTTGAAGTTTATTTGTAGGATATGTTAGTGTTAACGTTTTGCTAAACATTGTTTCTTTGTGATATATGTTGGTGCTATCATATGGTGAATATAATGATGTTAACGTTTTGCTGAACATTGTTTCTTTGTGATATATGTTGGTGCTATCATATAGTGAACATAAAGAATCACGAGTTTGGGGTACATTCAAGATTACTACACTTAATGTGTTAATATTAAACTAAACTTGTTTATTTATAAAGTATAAGGGTTAGAAGTAACATTATTATAAGTTAGGTAGTTCAAGTTGGTTAATGACGGTTATTTAACCCGCCGGGTCATAAACGGGTTGTGGTCTTACCCATCATAAATTGTACCTATAAATACATTGGTATGTATTATTTGAAATGTGGAAATTTAAGAACTTCAAGTTTGTGTGCATTCCATCTTGTTCATATTCTTTTCAATTGGGATTTGCTCTTTGATCACCAACAGTGGTATCAGAGCGGATTCAAGAAATCCAATCGATCAAGGGAAGAACAGGAAGTGTTCGATCATTGTTTGAAATTGAATCAAGAAATTGTTTCGGAATAGAAGCAATTCATTACTCGAACATCCTAGATTGTTCATTCAATCGATCTAAGGGAGAAAAATCACGCTCTGTTATCTTGTGAAATCGATCAAGAACAGGTCGTTTTTTCAAGAAATTTGATCGATCAAACCATTAGCAACTCGAAATTGACCAATAATTCGATCAATTTGAAGGGTCAATATTGGGTTATTATTTAAATTGATCAAAGCAACGATCAATAAAGAAAATCAGATCGTCCATTTAATCAATGGTTTGAATATTCATTCATTGAAGTTGGTACAGTTAAAAAATAACAATTGGATGCGACTGTCTTTTTGGTTCTGCATATTGACAGAATTCCAAAAAAGTCAAAATCAATTGTTGGTTATAAACAATTGAGATAAGAAGCAGTGAGATCATTTCTTTTTCTTCGTGGGAATTAAATTCAAAAGTGATTGTTGTTGCAACAATCCTCGTTTGCAACGACGGAGAACCGCATAATCTGTTTGTAGAATACGGCGGTTCGCGACAGATTCGACTAACAAAGGTCAGAGCGGTACCGTCGTTGGCTCTGTGCAAAGTCGCAAGCACCGGTCAAGGCGGATTCGCAATCCAAAAACACCAAAAAGTCAAGAACTTTCGTTTTATGTTTTGAAGGATTTGTCAAAACAGAAAAAGGTTTAGAATAGTTGGTTTGATTTGTTAAGGCAACCTATAAACCCGTATACTATTGTTGGTAGACACATATAGTTGGTTTTGATTTGCCTAGCAACCGAAAACCTGTGTGCTATTCTTGGTATTAGAATAGTTGGTTTAGGCAACCGAAATAAACCCGTGTACTGTTATTGGTAGAAACAATTCGTTAGCCCATGTACTGATAGAAACAGTTGGTTTGCCCGGGTACTGTTGAGAACAGTTGGTAGACCCGTGTACTGTTAAGATCAGTTGGTTAACACGCGTACTGTTGTCATTTAAAACATTTGGTTTATATTTGCCTTACGAAACCCGTGTACAATTCTCGATATATAACGGTTGGTTTTGATTCACATTGTGAACCGTTGTTATTAACAGTTGGTTTTGAAACCCATGTACTGTTAAAGTCGGTTGTTTTTTTTCACATTGTAACCGAAAAACCCGTGTACCGTTGTTGAAACAATTGGTTTGCTTATAACCTGTGTATTGTTTATGAATTAACAGTTGGTTTTGGTTCATCCTAAGTTCATAGGCAACCGGAAAAACCCGTGCTCTGTTCTTGTGAAAAAAGATTGATTAATTTGATTTGAAAGTATAGAGTTGTTATCAAATTAATCATAATTAAGGTTGATATCGATTTGATCCGATACTAGTATAGTTGAAATCAAATTCGATCCGGAACCAGTAGTAGTCAATCTATTAAGATTGGGAAAAAGAAGACTTGGAAAATAGTTGAGTCCAAAGATAAAGAAGTTGTAACTTCAAAGGAAGGAAGGACATCAATGAGTTTTCAATACCCCATGTTAAACTCCACAAATTACACCATTTGGGCTATAAAGATCAGGTCGATCTTTAACATCCATGGAATTTGGGAAGCCGTTGAACCAAAAGCAGGAACTGAAGTTGATGAGAAAAAGAATAATACAGCAATTGCATTGCTATACCAAGCAATTCCAGAAAATATGGTATTGCAAATTGCCAATCTTACTTCAGCCAAAGAAATTTGGGACGCGTTAAAAGTTCGACATGTAGGAGTTGATAGAGTTAAAGAGGCTTGATTACAAACTCTTGAGTCAGAGTTTGAATCTCTAAAAATGGGTGTTAACGAATCACTTGATGTCTATGCCGGAAAGATTAGTGAGATTGCATCACAAGCAAGCAATCTTGGGCACATCATGAATGACAAGAGACTGGTCCGAAAACTACTTGGTTCGGTACCTGAAAAGTTCATTTAGATTGTTGCTGCGATCGAGCAGTTTGTTGATCTTGGTACAATGCCATTCCAAGAAGCAGTGGGAAGATTGAAGGCTTTTAAGGAACGCACCAAGAAGCAAGTCAAGGAGGAAGAAAGTCATGTTAAACTTCTATTCACCAAAGAAGAAGGAAAGGACAAAGTTAAAGAGAATTGATGTGAACGTTGTGGTCATGAAAGTTTAAATCAAGAAAACAAAAGTCGTGGTCAAGGTAAGAATGGGAAGACATGGAGGAATAAAAAAGGAACTCAAGTCCATCAGAACAAAGATCACATCAGATGTTTCAAGTGTAATAAACTTGGACATTTCAAGCACGAATGTCCAAAGTGAGAGAAAAAGGAGGAGGCAAATCTAAACCGGGAGGAGGATGATGAACCAACACTACTTTGATGGAAACCGAATCTCAAAGGATGAAGACCTCGCTTAAACTAAGTTTAGTTTAAGGGGGAGTGTTAATATTAAACTAAACTTGTTTATTTATAAAATATAAGGGTTAGAAGTGTCATTATTATAAGTTAGGTAGTTAAAGTTAGTTAATGACGGTTATTTAACCCGCCGGGTCATAAACGGGTTGTGGTCTTTACCCATCATAAATTGTACCTATAAATACATTGGTATGTATCATTTGAAATATGGAAATTTAAGAACTTCAAGTTTGTGTGTATTCCATCTTGTTCATATTCTCTTCAATTGGGATTTGCTCTTTGATCACCAACATAATGAATATAATAGCATTTGGTTTTGATTTTTTTGTTTTGACATTGTATTCGAGAGTCTAGCTGAATGGTCAGTTAAGGTTTATATTATCCTTAACCTACTATTGTTATTCAACTCATGTAGACATTATGCATCTTTCAGTAATTAAGTATTATGAAATTGTATTTGTTGGTATTCATGGAAATTTTCCATACTATCACACAAATTGTAAAGGTGTTTAAAATACATATCAATTTTTATATGATCCTACTATAATGTGTTGTTAATTAGGATCTTAAAATTGTTTTTGCCCTCTTTATATTTTAGTTTATCTGAATCTTAGAATGGCATTCAACAACATGCGATGATTGTGGTAAGGTTTTGATATAAATCACCATATGAAACAAAATGTACTTCATCGTAACGCGCGATGGTAAGATTCCTAGTTGTTAAGAAAAATTAACCTAAATCTCTTAAAATAACTCAATGTATTCTAGTCTTTTATTGGAATCAGACAATGATGATAAGCTCCTAATAGTTTGACTATAAATAAAAAGAAAAGTGTCAAAACTTTATGTAAATACAAGAGCTAAAATGCACAAAGGGATTTTGATAAACCAAGTTCTGAAGTGGTTTCTTAAGACCATATTGTGAATCCAAGGATCGCAATCAGGAATTATCAATGTTAGATTGGTTTCGAATTAATGATCACGGAATTACCATTAATCGTTGTTTAATTGATTAACAAATAAATATTGATGCCAGAGAAAATAAACAATAAATGATCAAATGATATCAACAATATGCAAAGAATAATGATTTGAATCAAACGTAATTCATTAAAACCGATTAATGATTACAAAGAATTAAATAATAATTGCTAACAAAATTCTATGCTATGATTGTGTTTATGATTTTTGGTGTGTTGATGTGACGGCTGCTAGGGTTTGTGTTGATCGTGCGAAAATGATATGATGGTATGTTTGTCGCCGTTTATTTCTGTGTACTTGATATGAAACCTAGAACTCATATTTATAGACGCGCGTGTTTCTGTTAAGGAAATAACGAATCTCTTGTAGTCTGTGATTGACTTGTTGACTAGAAACACTTGTATGATTTACGTGTCTGGTTCTTCCGTAGTTACTTTGTTCTTCCGCAGCTACTTTGTTCTTCCGCAGCTACCTGGTCTTCCGCAGCTACTTTGTGTGCAGTGAATATCCATATTCATCCGTAGAAGATCTTCTGATGAATGTCTTGTAAGAAAGATATCTATGGAAGAACAAAAATATTCATCCGTAGATGTTTTTCACACTTAGTTAATTTCACAAATTGACTAAGTATAACGTTTGTACCTATAATCATACACATAAATCAACGCACATATGGGTTAACCTACATATATGCATAATGAATTACAAATATTCATTACATGTATTGATTAAAGTTCTAAGCCTATACAAAGTGATCTAGACCTATTATTCCTAGATCTAAAAATACTCCCCCTTAGGCTTAGAAACTTGTAATCAGTTCTTCAAAGCTGAAAGCTCTTTCACTTTTGCTATAATTTTGTTATAGAAATATAAGACAGCAGTCTTCTGATCATCATACTTGTAGTTGATCTTCATTTTGCTAATCTTTTGTAATGTTTTAAAACTGAGACCTAGAACATCTTCTTTAGTTGTAAGAGTTTCCAAAACATTATTGTTGTGGACTATCTCTAACTCATCTTGCTCTGAGATCCTCAGCTTACTCACTTCCTTGATGTTTGATCCTCTCAAAATCCCTGCCTCATATCTTCGTCTCTTGTAAGCCTTGGCATGCAGTTTATCAATCACTTGAATCATATGAACATGTAGGCATAGATCATTCTGAGCTCTTTCATCAGTCAGCTTTGGAAAGAATTTATCATGTAAGTATGAAGTGTAGCTGGGATGGAGTAGCTTGATTTCCACTGGATCAAAGATCCTGATTCTATCAGCTCTTTTGTTCTCTGCATTCCTCAGTAGCACCAACTCTTTTGTTTTCTCAACATATCCCATTCAGTTATGGATAATGTATATTGATTACCATCAAAGCTTTTAGTAGTTGCTTCCTTCCTGTTTTGGTATCCAACCCTCTTTAGAAACTCATCATCTACCAATGTAGAGGAGTTGGATTTTGATCTTTTCATTCTCTCTATTCTTCTTTTGTGCTCATCATCCTCTCTCCTAGCTTCTTTTAGCACACCATCTCTGAATTTTGTCTTTAACTTACCCATAAATACAGAGAAGTCTCTTCCTCTTGGGTGAATTAGGTAGTTAGTCATGATTAGGCTATGTATATCTCTGATGTCACATTCAGGCATGCACAGGACTTGTTCTAAATCATGAAAGTACTGCACCCTTCCAGATGATCTCTTTATGACTGCACAATCCCACTCTTGATCATATTTCCAGGCCATTATCCTGTTGTCTTCCACAGAGTTAGGAGTTGTGAGGTGATCAAACAACTCTATCAAGGTAGACTTCTGTTCAGTTATTTCTCTGACTGTTATTCCAAGTGGCCATACTTTGCTAGGTATCACTTCTCTTGGTTCTCTAATCAGTTTATCTTTCCCTTTATTCTGGTCTTTACTTTCAACAGTGACAGGCTCAGCAGGGACTTTGTTGTGATGTTCAGCAGCTGGATTTGGAGCTTTAGTCCGGAATTTCACACCAGTTTCAAGCTCAACTTTCATTACATGCTCCATCATCCTTCTAAGCTCTCCCACTGATCTTCCTTTCAGCTCATGTATCTTGTAGTTATGACTTTGTAACCAACAAGTCATATTGTATTTGTTCAGCTTTGTTGTATCATAATGGCCTAGTTCTTTCTTTATTCTCTGAATTGATTGGAAGGTTGTGAACGTTTCATAATCGCAATCTGGAATTATGAAGCTTGCTAGTTCAAATTACTTCAGTGCTTTCTTCATTTCTGTCATGTTCATTCTCTCAACCATGTCATACGGAAACCCATGATTGATCAGGGTCATAAACATAGTTGATTCAGGCCTTTCTTCCAATATGTCTTTGATGGACAGTAGGTCATCAACCTTTGATTCTTTTTGTTCTTTGGGAGACTCATCTTTAGTAAGCTCATCCCATTCAGCATCACTCTCAGTTTCAGCATGAGACTTAGGCTTTAAATTGGAAACATCCACTAAAGAAGTGTGCTCTGGAGATGTAGGCCTTGATCTTTTTGGTGAATCTTCAACATTAATCACCTCTTTCTCTACATACCCCAAATACTTCCTCTTTCTTGAGTACTGAATGATTTGCTTTGAAGCTTCAGTAGATTCTTTTATTTTTGTTGATGGAGCAGCGTTTGATTCAAGTGCACAAATTTTCATCTTGAGCTCATCAATTAGTTCATCTTTCCTTTTTAACAAAATAGCCTGAGCAGTGAGAGAGTTGTTTGCTTGTTCAACTTCCAACATGAACTTCTCTTTTTCAGTCTTCTCATGCTTCACAGAGTCTTTAAGTTCTTCAACCAACTCATTCAATGCATCAATTACTTCATTGTTGGTTTGAGCATCTTCTCTTAATCTGATCAGTCTGGATTCTTGTTTGTTCATCAGTTCCTCCTTTTCTTTTAACATTCCTTTGAGCTCTCTAATTCTTTCCAACCTTTTGTTTGATTTGATAATAAGTTTGTTATACTCAGCAACCAAGTAACTTTTGCTTACATCTATATCATCATCTTCCAGGTCATCTTCATGATAGGCTATAACATCAACATAGTTAGCTTCTTCTTCACCTTCTTGATGTTGACCAGCAATCTCAACCTCATTGCCTACAGTAGGAGCTATACTTGTTGAGCTTGAAATACACTCAACTGTTTGATCTGTTTTCTCTTAATGAGGTTGTTGTTGATGTTGAGGATCAATGATTGGAGATATTGGTTCAGTTTGGTTAGACATGACAGGGGTTTGTGGGCTGGTGATTGTGAGAGGAATGGTACTTGCCCAGATACTAACTCAGTCTCACCAGTGTGTACTGAGTATTGAGATTGAGTAACTGAGATGGGTTCTGTATGAGTACTCTCAGGTGATAGATTTTATGGAGTTAGAGGTTGTTGATGGATGGGTGATTGAGGGTAATTTGGAGAGATTGGTTGGGTGTGTTGACTGGCTGGAGATTGGATTTGTGTAGATTGATGATGGTGGTGTATGGGAGATTGAGGAGTGTAATGTTGAGGTAAGTCTTGCTCAGCATCAGTAGATTGACTATCTTGCTGATCTTCCCACATCAGTTTAGGTGGAATGTTGGCATTAGCATCTGCCACATGTGCAAACATTGGCATATCTTCTCCTTCATATTTTCCACTGATCTTATTCAGTACAGATCTCCCCAGATGTGCTTGTACAAACACATCATCTTCTCTTGCTATCCCAGGCAATTCACCATTAATGATTAGTTGCATAAACCTTGGAAACATGTACATCTTATCAGCCTTTTGCACTTTGATGTGATCACACTAACAACTGAAAATGTACTTTGAGTAGTTGTATGTCCTTCCCTTAAAAATGCCAATAATGCCAGATGAAATGTGCCTTGAGAATCTATCAAGCCCAGACTTCCTGTTGGAGATGCACTTTAAATATGTATGACATAAGAATCTATATGGCTTGCACAATCTCCCTTTCTTTATCTCACCCTTGTCAAAGTCACCATCATATCCCATCAGATAGAACGCTTTCTCTATGTACTCATTCTCAAAAACATCTGGGTGACCAACTTCTTGTTCTCCCAGCTCAAGTGCCCTTCTGATAGTTTGTTCATCAACTCTCATCCTTTCATTCTTGATTTCAGCAACTATCATCTCAGATTCTCCAACTTGCTCTATTCGAGCAGAATTCCAGAAATCAATGATGTGTGCTTGATGAATCACAGGCTCTGCTGATAAAGCATAGAAAAGCCTGGATCATCGTAGGTATCTGATGATATCTCGACATCCTTCTGCTACAGGGTCGTCAGGATTTAAGAATGCACATACATTGTGCTCTCTTGCAAAACGATTAGCCATCTGTTCATAAGAATGAAGAAAATTATGTTAGATCAAAATCATCACACTTAAGAATACGAAGAGTTTAGACACAGAAATGATGAATCAATCAGTTCATAATTTCGGATTATGATATATTTTACCTTGATATTATTGAACTTGTAGTGAATAGAGATCAAGAATCAAGCAATGTTTAAAGGTTATTGGTAATTTTGAATATTGTCGGACGGGGGTTTATCTGAACGTTTTTCTAGGTTGAAAAAGATGTTCTGAAAAAGTGAATGGAATTGACAAGTCAAAAACATCATTTATACTCCCTCGGATATATTAATTTCATTTATTAAATGAGCTGGGACCCCCTATCCTTATTACCAATTTTATTGTTTCCGTAGATTTTAGTTCTTCCGTAGATCATCTACGGATGACTTAGAATTAAAAACTGATTTTTGATGAAGTATAATTTGAATTTACATAGATTACCAGTCTATGGAACTATTACACTTTTTAAATACTACCACATCCGTAGGTTACCAATCTACGGATGGTCATATTCTTTTTTTGCACTGTAGCATCTACTGAACAGGAAAATGTACTGTAGCTTCTGCTAATGCTGCAAATACAAAGTTAACTTCTTTGATTGTATGGTCCTATTCAACTGATAGAACTATTTATTGCTATTGGACCTTGTTGACTTTGTTTGCATGACAATTTGTGCACAAGAATTAATTTGAAAAACTTCATGTATCCTTCAGCCAAGTTAGTGCTCAAGTTTCAATTCGTTCATTTGAATTTGGATCATTGAATTCAGCTTTTATGTTTCATGAATTTCATGTATTAACTACTCCCCCTAAATTTGTGATTAATGATAAGATGTTGCATTTATCATAAATTTATGAAGTAAATAGCATGAAAGGCACATGACTGTCCAAAGATTACACACAATAAATAAACTAAAAGTAACAAAATTGAATTAAATATATGTACATGCATATAAACACATATAATGGGATCATACTATGACACTAAACTTCTTCCTGATTGAGATGATTGTAGAAATGTGTCCCGATTCTAGTCCTGATTGCAAGTATGTTTGTCCACTTAAATCCAAACAAGTGTATGGAATCAACTAGACATGCTGTTTATCATGTTTACATGTTTATTAGTGATAAACTGTTATAGGCTCCACATTCAATTCACATTAGAGTTTGTCCTCAGTTTGTGAGTCAATTCATCACCTTTTCACACTTAGAAACTATGTACATTAAGTTATAAATTCTATCTTGAGACATATGAGTTTTCTCATAAATGCTTTGCTACAAAAGCTCTTATGTAAATTTACAGTTGATCACTATGGATTCTTTTGAGAGCTTAGATATGATAATCATCAGGTCACCAGGTCTTTACTTACGTAAAATAGAGGTGCCTTTAACCCAGGTGTTTGTTTACACAAAACAGAGGGATGATGAGAATCATGATCTTGTCACCAGTTGAATACATATGTATCTCATGGTGTTCATAAACCCAGGTCTTTGTTCACACAAAACAGAGGGAATATCATTTGCAAAGATAGAAGTTATAAGGTATTTTACATAGTGTGCTTAGGTGAATGAATTGATCACATCAGGATAAGACTTACTTGCTTGATCCTTAAAATGAAGCTTCTCACAAACAGTCACCTTTTCATTATGTTAAGCATGCTCTTAGTATAATCTTCACTCAAGTTGAATCTACTTACATATCAAAGAACTTTTGATCAGTTTTTTAAAGAAATTTAAGAACTCAGGGAGCAAGCAAAGGCACAGTGTACTATCATTTCCCAAACAAGGACAGACACATGCTTTTCTTTGTTAAAGATGATTAATCTAAGTTAATCATGCCCAAAGACTCAATTAGAAAATTAAATCTAACTGAATCAAAGGCCTTAGTGAATACATCAGCAAGCTGGATTGTTGTATCCACTTTGACTAACTTGATTAAACCTTTTTCTGAGCAATCTCTCAGAAAATGATATCTGATTTCAATATGCTTTGTTTTACTATGTTGAACTAGATTAGCAGTGATAAACATAGCAGCTGAATTGTCAATGTAAATTGGAGTTTGAAGGAAATTGTAACCATAATCAAGTAATTGTTTTGCAACCAAAGGACTTGAGAGCAACCAGCTGAAGCAGCTATGAACTCAGCCTCAGCTATGGATACAGATACATTTGTTTGCTTTTTGCACTGCCATGAAACAAGTCTTGGTCCTAAAAATTGACATCCACCAGTTGTGGATTTTCTATTGTTGTTGCATCCTCCATAGTCACTGTCTGAATAAGAGTAGAGAGAGAAGTCTCCATCTTTTGGATACCATAGACCAAGGGCTGGTTTCCCTTTGAGATATCTGAAAATCCTCTTCACAGCATTCAGATGGGACTCTTTTGGATCTGCTTGGTACCTAGCACACACACATACAGCAAACATTATGTCAGGTCTGCTGGCAATTAAATACATAAGAGATCCTATCATTGATCTATATAATATTTGATCAATAGATTTTCCTGCAGGATCAGGTACAATTTTGTCAATTATTGAAGTAGGTGTTTTGCAGTAAGATGTATTAGCAAGATTGTACTTCTTCAATATTTGATGAAAATACTTTTCTTGATTGATGAATATGCCATCTGTTTTCTGATGAACTTGTAGTCCAAGAAAGAAAGTTAATTCTCCTATTGAGCTCATTTGAAACTGAGATTTCATCAACTCTTCAAAGCTTTCACACAGTCTCTTGTTTGTTGATCCAAATATAATGTCATCTACATATATTTGAACAACTAAGAGGTCTTGATGTTCATGTTTGAGAAAAAGTGTCTGATCAATAGTTCCCCTTTTGTATCCATGCTTGAACAAGAAAGATTATAATGTTTCATACCACTTTTTTGGTGCCTGATGAAGACCATACAAAGCTTTGTCAAGCTTGTATACTCTATGTGGGTAATCAGGATCTTCAAAGCCTGGAGGTTGAGCTACACAGACTTTTTCATCAATTTTCCCATATAAAAAGGCACACTGCACATCCATTTGATAAACAGTGAACTTCTTATATGATGCATAGGCTAGGAATACTCTAATGGCTTTAATTCTTGCAACTGGTGCAAAAACTTCATCATAGTCTATCCCTTCTTCTTGAGTATATCCTTGAGCAATCAGCCTAGCTTTGTTTCTCACAATGATACCTTCGTCATCTAGTTTATTTTTGAATAACCACCTTGTGCCAATTGGATGTTGTCCTTCAGGAAGATCAACTAGATTCCAGACCTTTTGCTTTCTGAATTGTTGAAGTTCTTCTTGCATGGCTTCAATCCAGCTATCATCTTTTAGTGCAGCTGTAATGTTTGGATGAATAACTTGTGAAAGAAAACAAGTGAAAAGAGAGATGTTTGCAGCTCCCCCTTGGCTTCTTGTGGTTCTTTCATTGAGATCTCCAATGATGTTGTTTATTGGATGAGTCTTATGAATTTTGTTGTTGGAATGGACTCAACTAGAATAGATGATTCCAAGTTAGACATATGCATTGATGCAGATATATCCAGCTGAGATGATGAATTATGAAGTAATCAAATTGATCATCATTGGAAGCTGAATGATTTTTGTTTTGTACATCAGCTGCATTGTGAGTGCCATCCGCAGGAGTTACAGGAACATCTATGGATGTATTTTGTGCTTCCGCAGGAGTTACAGTAACATCTACGGATGTATTTTGTTAAGTTGCTGACAATGACTCTTTGGAATGCAATGGACCATCTCCAATATGTGGAAATCTACTGATGTGAATGAACATCAGCTGATCCAATAATCACATCTCTGAATGTAGGACACTCATCTGCGGATGCAGAGTCAGCAGCTGCTGATGAAGTGTTTTGCATCTGAGGATGTAGATCCATTTGCTTGGTCTTGTGCTGCATTATTGACATTTTTTTGTTCCTGATCCATGATACTTGAAGTTTGTATTCTTGGAGATCAGCAGATAATGACACTTCATTCATATTTGGAGGAACAAATGGATAGCATGTATCCTCAGTACCTGCAGCATTCAAATAACCAGAGTTAAATGAGTTTGTGATGCATCTATATCAACAACCATGATGATCCTTTTACAGATTTAGGAAATAAGGATTCATCAAAAGACACATTAGGAGTTTCTTCCCACAATGTTTTGTTGTGGAATGTATTCTATATGATTTAGATGTTGAAGAATATCCAATAAAGAAAACATCATAGGCTTTCTCTGAAAAATTTTCCCATTGTTCTTTTGTGTTTAAAACAGATACATGACACCCAAAAGCTCTAAGATATCCTATGTAAGGTTTTCTTTTAAATAAAAGCTCATAAGGTGTTTATTGTGTTCTTTGGCAATTTAATGTCCTGTTTTGAACATTGCATGCTGTGGTCACTGCTTCAGCCCAAAAGGTGATTGGCAATTGTGAATCAACTAGCATTGTTCTTGCTGCTCAATAAGAGTTCTATTTCTTCTTTCAGCAACTCCATTTTGTTATGGTTCTTGGTGCACTGAATTGCCTTGCTATGTCTTTATTCCTGCAAAATGAATCTAAGACAGTATTAACAATTCAGTCCCATTGTCACTCCTAAAAATTTAACTTTTAAATCAAGTGATTCTCATCTTAGTGATAAACTCCATTAAGTTTCTGATGTTTCACTCTTAGTTTTAAGAAAAAAACCATGTGAATCTAGTGAAGTCATCCACAACCACTAAACAATATTGTCTTTTTCCAATGCTCATCACATTAGTTGGACCAAAAGATCCATGAAGCAATTTGAGTGGTGTAGTGTTTGTGTTCATTATTTTGGATTTTATGTGACACTTTATATTGTTTTTCTTTATAACATGAGGAACAATGGTTTGAACAAGAAAATTCTTTCTTTGGCAATCCAATAACTAAGTATTTTTCACCAATTTATTCATGTTCTTAGAGTTGGAATGAACAAGCCTTCTATGCCACAACTGAGATCATCTTCTGATGACTTAGATAGCAGGCATGTTTCATTGTTTGTGAGTGTTGTATTATCATATCCAAAACATTGTGTTTCCTTTTCTTGATGCTTTAAGAAGGATCCAATCTTCTGGAACTGCAAAAACTGGCTTAAGAATGTAACAATTAGTGTTATCCAAATAATGTGTATAATTTTGATCACATATTTGAGACACACTTAATAAATTATATTGCAAATTTCACAATAATTTACTTTCTCAAATTTGAGCACACCATAGTTACCATTCCTTCACCAACTATTTTACCTCCCTTCTTATCCCCACCAAATGCCACATAAGAAGCATTTTATGTTTAAAGTCATGGAGAAGAGAACAGTTTCCTGTCATATGTCTGGAACAACCACTGTCAACATACCACTTGTTGTCAGCTCTCCAAGATTGTTCCTGCACAATTAAGGAAATCAATAGATTGGAAACCCAAGTCTAATGATCTTGGGTGATCCTGTGGAGTCTAAATTTGAAATTCCTCAGAATGAGTCTTGAAGATTCAGTATTAATTTTAGATTTAATTGATTCATTGTGTGTTGTTTGTGGTGAGGATGATTCTGTTGATGATGAACTTGTGGAATTTGGTTCTGATTGTTCAAAACTCTTCCTCAAGTATCTTCTCTTTCTTTGTTTGCTGTTTTGACTTTGATGACGATCCTTGATGTTGAAAGTTTCATCATCCTTTGATTTTGAATATGAAACATGAGTTCCTTTTTCAAAATTATCAATAAAGTATCTTTAGCATTTGACTCTTATTGTTCAAATCCACCTTTTTGTGAGGTGTCTTTGACTGTTGAGGAGTCTTTGATTTCTGTTCAGGTTACCTCTCTTCAAAGGTTCACTATAATGATGATTTCTCTTGTGGTTTTGTCACCTTTTGTTTTTGTTTTTATTGTTTCTTTAATCTTGAATCTTTTTGATCTTCACTTGATTGAGATTCTGATTCATCCTCTCAGGTTGTTTCTTCTTTGTGCTCTTTGTTGTTCTTTTTGTTAAAATAACATTCCTGAGTGGAATGGTTATTTTTGTTACAAATAGCATAATGTTTATTGAAGTAACAGTCTGAAGTCATGTGATTGTTCATATTGTAGATGGAGCAATAGCTTCTGAAGTAACAGTCTTTAGTGTTGTGATGTTTTGTTTCACCGTATATCAAATAATTTCTTCTTATTTTTGTTTTGAGTCTTCAACTCCTTCTCAACTTTACTGAAACTGACTCCTTTCCTTTTCCTGACATGATGTCAAAAGGTTATGTTTATCAGCTGAAGTTTGTTGCTTTTAGCTCACACCTTTTTGAGTTTTCTTTTTGGTCGTTCTTTTGCTTCCGCAGATCATCTACTGATTTAGTAGATTGGTTTTTCCGCAGATTTGTACTGAAGAATGTTTCTTTTCCGGAGAAGTTCTGCTGATACTCGCTTCTTTCAGTTTCTAAGGAAGATTTGTGAACAGTAGATGTACACTTACAATCACTTCAGTTAAGGTTTTTGTTGCTGATGAAGTACTGAAGACTTCATTTAGCTGAGCTATTCTCTGCAAATAATCTTCACATGTTTCTTTGCTAGGAGGATATGGCAACTTTGTTTGCTCAAGTACTTTGGGAATGATTGTCAACTGAAACATTCTCACCAATGTTCAGTTGATCCGCACAGATATCATCATGTTCATCAGAATCATCCAAGTCATCACATCCATCAAAGTCAAATTCTGATTCATTTTGTTTGATTTATCTGATTCAGAAGACTCAGTTTCACTCACCCCGATTCATTGTTATTAACTTGTTCAGTACAGTTTGTTTCAAACTTGGTGCAGGCACAACATGATTTGACAAGTATTTGTCATTGATTCAGGCAAAGGTGTATAGTTATCATTCAAAGGAGGTGCAATAGCATTATATCCCAACCCATACCTGTTCTTTGATTCAAATATGAGAATTCAATAATTTTCATATTGCTGAGATGAAAGTTGAAATTTCTGAAGTTTCACTTCAGTTTGATGCATGATCAGCCATGGATTTAGTTTAGGAAGTGGCCAGATGCTCAACTTGGGTTAAGCTGTAATTTTCTGAAACAAATTTATCTAAATATTTTGGTAAAGAGTTAATTTTGAATTGATATAATTTATGTTTCTATTACATGAGATTCATTCAAAATCATTATTTCTTAACTTTACAGCCAGTTGTTGAGCATGGACTCTATCTCTTTCAACTGCCTCAACACACATTGATGAACACAATCTATCTCTTACCTCTCTAGCCATAGGTGGAACTTTGTTCTCCATATAGGCCATTAAAGCTTGATTTTCATCCAAACTTCTTCTCATACATGCTCCAGTCACAGGTTCCATCTTGGAGAATGATCATCCCAGTTTTTTTAGAATTACTAGTCCTGCTGATGCATTTGTGACTGGTGGGGATGAGTTGGTTAGCTGTGGTTGTCTATAAGATCTCTGAGTGTTTTGTTTGATAAGACTGATGCTGATGAGACTGATGTTGCTGCTGTTGTCTCATGTCAGGATTTGATTGTTGATTACATTCTCTTGAGAAGTGCCCATAGAGATTGCATTTGAAACATCTTACCTTTGACTTATCAACACCAATCTTTGATGTTTTGCTTGCTACAGCCAAACTTTTGTTTCTTCTCAAGTATTGTTTGGCCTATAAGCAATCATTGCCATTTGCCATTGAAGATCCATCTCCTCTACTACATCTGGATGTAGTTCTTCCAAGTCTTGTTGGCAGATATTTGCAGGTGTTAAGGTGCTTCCTAAGTAGGCTTGAAAACTTGAACTAAAAGCTGCAAATGCTGCTTTTTGTTGTTCTTCAGAATCCGAATCACAGTAATGGGCTCTGCTTGGTTGTTGTTTGTTGAAGACTTTGCTGCTGATGTAGATGCATCTTTTCTATCATCAGGTCTTTCTTTTTCTTTCCTGATTACTTTGAGAAGATTTCTTTGAGGCTTTGATGCATAAAACTCACTTCTTTTCATCTTCACTCAAGTACAAGAGTTGTCACTATCATTGTTAGAGATAAAAGCACTTCCAGCACTTTTGGTTTCTTAAAATGATAAGGTGTGACATGTGTTCTCACCTTTGTTTCTTGATTTTTCATCCATTTAAGACCTCAACTTTAGCTACCAATGTATCTAAGCAGTTGCTTTGAGATCAATGGTGTTCTTGAAACATGGACACAGTTTGCTTCCCAACTTTCAGGCAATGTATGGAGCATCTTTATTCAGTTCCTCATTTGTATACTTCAACTCCATGATGTTCATCTCGGTTCCAATTGCATAAAACTATGGAGTTGTTGAGGAATCGATTCACCCTCAATTGATGAAATGTTTCATATTGTGAGCGAAGTGTGTCCTTCCTAATGCTTCTGATTTCATCACTCCCTTCACAAAGAGTATGAAGTATCTTCCACAAGGAATTTGCTGTTTTATAATTCTCACACCTGATTAGTATTTCTTCTGGTAGAGCCATACTGAGCAAACTGTATGCTCTAATATCAACTTTAACCTTTTTAACATCATCAGGTAACAGATCTTTTGTACTTATAGGTTGATTTTTGTCATTATAATCCGGCCCAAGGGGGGTGGAATATAAGGACCTTCTTATTGATACCCATAAGTCAGAATCAGTGTAGTTCATATGATTTCTGAACTTGATCTTCCAAGATTAAAGTCTGCTTTTATTTCCAACTTTGGAGGCTGGTACGATGATCCACCAACAAAGCTACTCATTTTAGTCAAATATTGAAGTTTTAACTAAAAAAATATCTTATGAACAGTTAATGAGAGTCAGCCAATAACACAGATCTATGTTTCAATTAATTTGATATAGATCAATGTTAACAAATCACATACTCGCTGAAGACAAATCCCGATTATTGATTTCAAATCTTCACACCAAATACTTTTGCTTAAAAAAATTATAGATCTAGTCAGAACTGATAGATCTAGTTTTCGAATTAAACAATTCTAACACCGATAGATCAATCGATCTAGTTCAAAAGCACTTGGCTCTGATACCACCTGTGAATCCAAGGATCGCAATCAGGAATTATCAGTGTTAGATTGGTTTCGAATTAATGATCGCGGAATTACCATTAATCGTTGTTTAATTGATTAACAAATAAATATCGATGCCAGAGAAAATAAACAATAAATGATAAAATGATATCAACAATATGCAAAGAATAATGATTTGAATCAAACGTAATTCATTAAAACCGATTAATGATTACAAAGAATCAAATAATAATTGCTAACAAAAATTCTATGCTATGATTGTGTTTATGATTTTTGGTGTTTTGATGTGACGGCTGCTAGGGTTTGTGTTGATCGTGCGAAAACGATGTGATTGGTATGTTTTTGTCGCCGTTTATTCGTGTTACTTTATGTGAAACCTAGAACTCATATTTATAGACACGCGTGTTTCTGTTAGGAACAGCGAATCTCTTGGAGTCTGTGAGTTGACTTTGTTGACTTGTTGACTAGAACACTTGTATAATTTACGTGTCTGGTTCTTCCGTAGTTACTTTGTTCTTTCGCAGATACTTTGTTCTTCCGCAGCTACTTGGTCCTTCCGCAGTTACTTTTTTTGCAGTGAATATCCATATTCCTCCGTAGAAGATCTTCTGATGAATGTCTTGTAAGAAGAATATCTCCGGAAAAACAAAAATGTTCATCCGATATTTTTTTCACACTTAGTCAATTTCACAAATTGCTAAGTATAATGTTTGTACCTGTATCATACCATAATCAACGCACATATGGTTAACCTATATAATGCATAATGAATTACAAATATCATTACATGTATGATAAGTTCTAAGCCTATACAAAGTGATCTAGACCTATTATTCCTATCTAACACATATAGAATCTTATTATGCATGCACAAGAAAGTTATGTTATATGCAGTGTCGCAACCAAATCAAACAAATCGTAGTTTAAAATCCACATTAGATCCTAAGTGAAAAATATTTCATTCTCATTAGAAAGTAATTGACAGACAAAAACGAATATTTGTAGGCATAATTACACGATCATTACGAGTTTATCATTAACACAACATAAAATGTACAAATATTTATAGTTTTTTTAGTGAAGGATTATATCAGTCTAAAATCATATTGAACAAAAGAAATTCACTATGATCACATTCCACCCACTTAAATCATTGACTGACTTAATCTCAATAAAAAATGATTTATACAAGAAGCGTAAAACACTAACTCGAATATTATGAACGAAGCTTCACCCGAAAGAAAGACGATCGCACGTTTGTGAGAACTAAAATAACACTACATAATTATCTATCAAGAAATGAGAATCATTATATAATTACCTTTATTTTAATAAGAAACTTATGCAATCAAATGAGCAGAATTGGTCCTCATCCTTTGACTTCTTACATCTCTAGCCATCTAGCTTTAATATTTTGACCAGCTCTACCTCTTTTGAACACTTTATTCCACATTAGTGTGTGCAAGACAAACTCGTTTACAATATGAATACATAAATTTTCTATTACAAACGTTAAGATTGACGAATACACACACTCTAAAAATTAGTTATTTTTTTCAGTGATGGCACTAAACACACATATTAAAAATGCTAAATGATATTTACAATAGCATTGAATTTAATGGAAGTGTATTTTTGCTACAAAGTGTGAAAAGACACAATAAGACTAAAAAAATCATAAAAATTATATCTCATAATTTAAATCGAATTTTAAAAAGTACTTCGGAGTTTCTGTTCCTCTCGTCGTCCTCTTTTAGAAAAAATAAAAAAATTTTCATTATGTCTTTTATGACACAATGACGTCATTGTGTCTTTCATAAGGACACAATGACATCATTGTGTCTTTCATAATGACACAATGACGTCATTATGTTTTTCATAAATAACACATAAAAACATTAATTTTTTATTTTTTTTATTTTTCGTTTATTTTTTTTATTAGTAAGGACGGCTAGGGGAACAAAACTCGAAATTATTTTTTGAAATTCGATTTAGATTGTGAGATATAATTTTTTGTGACTATTACTCATTGTATCTCTCATACTTTATAGTAAAATACATTTTGTATTTGAACCTCTTTTAAATTAATTATACAGTTGTTTAGTGTAACCAAAATGTAATAGGTGGGATTTAAACCCATAACTTTAATTTTAAGACTGCAACAACCAATCGTGCTGTTTTAATATTATAACTCATATTGAAAGAGAATTATATAAATTATATATCTTAAATACGTCAAATTTTAAATGAATGAGTTATTTCATCTTTTTTTAAATCGTTTTAACGTAACATCACCTATTTATGTTATTGTTATTGTAATTTTGTATGCCAAACTATTGTTCAAATAATAATAAAATACTGACTAACTTTCATCGTTTATACTCTATAAAATTACCTTAAAAGACCACAGGCTAAGCATTCTTTTCTGTGCTGAACTTGTTGATCAGCAATTTTTTTTTCAAACCTTATTTTCAATGAGAATTTATTAGCTATGTCGTTTTATTTGCTTTTATAAACCTTTTTTTATACTAAAAAATCAATTAATCATACCCAACACATATATACCCAACATGCTATAAGTTAATAATTCATTGGTAAATTGTCATTTAACAAACACAAATTTGAAATTCAAAAAGCTTACCATATAAACACATCTTAAATATACAAAACAAATCAATGAAAATAAACACTAAAAATAGAAAAATCTCAACGGTAGTCTTTTCAATTTTATCTTCTTACAATTTAAGCTCTAACAACGTTACAAAAACAATATTGTAAGAAAACTGTACTTCACCCCACCACACCTCCTTCCCCACCCCAATCCGTGAAGCCAACATTTCAACATTACTTCCTACGAAGTAATCAACATAAAGCACCCACCTTTAATATCTTTTGTATTACTGCTACTCACTCTTTCTTCCCCAAATTTTCTAATTTAAACAACTTATTATTCATCAAAATCAAACGCCTCGTACCCTATTTCAAGATCGACATCTGTCATCTTCTTTTCTGATTTTTATTTCATTAGGTAACTTATTTTTCACATAATCTTGAAGATAACCCAAGTCCTCTTTTTTTTTCCTTTCTTGTTTGTGGAATTTTCATCAATTTGTGGTTTGGGTTGACGAAACTGAAGGTTTCAGAGGCACCCATTTGGGGATAAGTGTTAAGATTAGATCTGTGAGTCGAATATTCTACCAAGTTGGCCCATGTGAGGTTTCTTGATCTTTTTTGTTGTAAAAAGAGGGAATTTTGCAGATTTGTTGATTGATTTGACCCAAATTTCTTGATTGATTTGACCCGAAGTTTCTTTACGGATCCATTATGTTGGAACTCAAAGCAAGAGGGATCTATCTCTTGAAATTCAATCACAAATACCCATCTTGAGACCAAGTATTCATGCCAGAGGCTAATATTACCGTGAAGTTTCAAGATCTTTATGGGTTTACGGTGGAAGGTAATGTTGATGATGCAAACATATTGAATGAAGTGAGAGAGAAAGTGAGGGAACAGGGTAGGGTTTGGTGGGCATGGAAGCTAGCAAGGGCAAATTGGTATTTGCAGACTCATGTAACTTCTGCCCTTAAATCATCCCTAAGTTTTTCAGCTTTAGTGAATGGTATCACCCTCAAGAAGCTGATTAGAAAGGGATACCTCCAGTTTTAAGGCCTAAAGTTTGGTTTTCTTTGTCTGGAGCTGCGAAAAAGAAATCGACTGTGCCTGATAGCTATTATAATGATTTGATAATAGCGGTTGAGGGTAAGGTCACCCCTGCTACAAAGCAGATTGATCATGTGAGTTTTATGGGCTCTTTATTCTTGATATATCAAAATGATTTGGTTAATTTCTATCTTTTTTGTTTTTGTTTTGTTTTTGTTTTTGTAGCAATGCTTATATTGGAATGTGAATTGCAGCTTGAATGTGTATATTTTTTGATTTATTGTCTTGGGTAATTGTTATGCTATAGGTAACTTTACATGGTCCAGAGTTTGTGAAGGTCATTTGCATGATTATTTGTATAATCGAAGGATATATAATAACTATTGATGGTGAATGTTAATTTATCTTCCCTTTGTGACTTCCTCTGAGCTCCTTAAGCTTCAAGAATGGATAATTTAGGTTTTTACTGATTTTTAATTGTTGATGATGGAAGTTTCTAGCAATTGTATAGTTATATTGCCTATGGGGACTCTAGTTGAAGTTTCTACCTTCAGAATGATTAAGTTATATTTGTTATAACAACATAGAATGTTCCGATGCAAGAACCTTAAGTCCAGTTTAATTTCACAATTTGAACCTTAGGTCAATACAGTTCTTCAATTCTGTTTTGAAGGATATTCTAATATTTGGCAAATGCAACCTTAAACCACATGAGATATGGTTGCTTTCATAATTGACAGGATAAGTTTTTTTTCCTTCCATCATCTATTGATTCTATTCACTTCTTGTAGGGTTTAGTGTAATATGGTTGCTTTAAATTCAGACACTTCAATTTCTTTACTTTAAGTTTAGTATAAGTTATCCACATCTTAAGTACTCATTATTGGTTTATACTGTACACTCTTAACTGATATTGTACCTTGACTTTTTGGGTATGCATAATGTAGGACCTACCACGAACTTTCCCTGGTCATCCATGGTTGGACACTCCTGAAGGTCATGCTTCTCTGAGACGTGTTCTTGTTGGTTACTCTTTTCGTGATTCTGATGTTGGCTATTGTCAGGTATTATCGATAAATCACTTACACCGTTCAGTTTCTACTTTCCTCAAACTTACAGAAATCAACAAGGAACTTTATTGACTTGTTTAATATAGGTCTTTGATAATCGTTATATTTTAATACCTGTTCATGCCTTTGAATATGTGAGAGAATAAATTTCTATATGCACAAGTATAAAAAAATCCTTAGATTTTGTGGTGTGCTATTTGAATGTCATCTCATGAACATGAGTACATGCCAACATGTTACTTGTTTGTTATGATTATTATCTTTGATGTGTTGTATTTTTTCTACTTTTCCATTTCAAGTTTTTGATAATGTTTTCCAGTTACAGATCTAATACATACAGATTAAAGTGGCAGAAAGGACAAGTATGAAAACCACAATAGGATAAGAGTAGATGTGAAATTTTGGCGGGTCAGGTTGGGCAAATCCACAAACACTTTCTAATTCACTTTTGTGAATGTTAATTGCTAATTAACATGGCAATATTATTCCAAAAACTATATTATTCACAATAGTCTAAACTTTTTCTCAATAGAAATGATTTGAGCCTATGCATTTGAATACATTTTCGGGGGACTTTTAACCTGAATGACCCACTCAGTTCATTTCACTGTTTCCTATGTAGTTAGATCTCTTAGCTTAACCCATTTTTGCCCTTTCGAGAAAAGATATCACAAATTGAAGTGTTTATATGGAAATGGCTTGAAACCACCACCTCTAGCTTGAAGAATACTTTAAACCTTTTCAGTTTCTTTGAATCTCTGTTCTATGTTGTGGTGACCAAGATGTATTTAATGCAGGGTTTAAATTTGTTGCCGCATTATTGTTACTGGTGATGAAAACAGAAGAAGACGCATTTTGGATGTTGGCGGTTCTTTTGGAAAATGTATTAGTAAATGATTGCTATTCAAATAACTTATCAGGTTGTCATGTAGAACAAAGGGTGTTTAAAGATTTGCTGAAAAAGAAATGTCCAAGGTATTACTTTTTTGTATTCATTAACGTTGTTGATCTTATGTATTATTATAAAGTTGATAGCTTTTAAACTTTGACGATTCTGTGATGCAGTATATATCTCATTTAGAAGCTCTTGAGTTTGATGTCTCCCTTGTTGCACTGAGTGGTTTCTTTGCCTTTTTTCAAAGAGCTTGCCTTCAGAGGTTAAGATTACTGCCTCAACTCTTTTCCACACACACACACTCTCTCTCTCTCTCTCACACACACACATGCATGTATATGTATCTCATCTATATGTACAGCATGTTATGTATCTCATGACTCATCTATTCTATATGTACATGCACATGTATGTATCAAGATATCTGACAGTTCTGTTCCTACTGAACTTACGCAGACAACCTTGCGAGTTTGGGATGTACTATTTTATGAAGGAGCAAAGGTTTTACTTAACAGGCTCTTGCTATATTCAAGGTGATTCACTTATTATGTCTTTACTTATAGACTTTACAAACGTCTACTCTTTCTATTCCATTAAAAATGAAATTGCAACTTGGTTTAGGAAAAGGATTGATTATTGTCAGATCTCTAAAATAGCCTCCTATATACATACTACCTAAAAGCATTTCCATCTATATGTATCGATCTTTTCAACAAAATGTACTTTAATCCATGATGTCTCCTAACAGTACACACATAGACACGCTTAGAAAGCCAAGTGAGAGTAGAAAGTAAAACAATATTAAATAAACAAAAGCGAAAGGAAATTTGAAATATCACTATGTAAATTGAAGGTTGCAACACTTAAATTAAAGTATGTTATATATTAACACAAAGTACAACATAGTATATACTCGATCTAAATTTAATATGTCGGTTATTAATACAACTTACTTCCATTATCAGTGTTAATTACCTTGATTAACTTTGGGAATCCAATCCATCAAAAGTGAATGGAGCTGCTAGCTTGTCATATTTAAATTTTGTCAATTGACTCCCCTAGGCCGTGGATCAGGTGTTTATTGACCACAGTAAAACCGTATAAGAGAATGATATTGTATTGATTAAAGATTGAATAATACAATAAAAGACAATAATATTTATAGATAGCCTAACCTATCTATATTAAGTAATGTTATTAGGGCCGGCTACATAGTGTCTAACATTCCCCCACAAGTTGAGGGCGGGGAACAACCTGCAACTTGGAACGTAAAAGCAGGAACCGTTGAGACTGCAGTGGTTTGGTGAAGACATCACAATCTGATCCGTCGTGGAGATGAACTGAACATTTAGCTTGCCTTGAGCAACTTTTTCTCGAACAAAGCGGAAGTCAACTTCAACGTGTTTAGTTCTAGCATGGAAGACCGGATTGGCAGAAGATAGGTGGCGCCCAGATTATCGCACCAGAGTGTAGGAGAAGATTGGGAGCCGCACCAAGTTCATTTAGAAGAGCCTCTAGCCAGGTCAGTTCAGCAACTGTGTCTGCGAGTGCTTTGTATTCTGATTCAGTGGAGGATCGAGACACGGTACGTTGCTGCGAGCATTCCAAGATATGAGATTAGACCCGAGGTAGATGGCAAATCCCCCGTGGACCGGCGATCGTTTGGACAGCCGGCCCAGTCAGCGTCAGAGTAGGCTTTTAGACCATTGTTCTAATGAGCATCTGTAAAAGCATGCAGTGTAGAAGCTGATTTATGGCGAATGAACAATCCAAAGTGAGATGTGCCTTTTAGATAGCGCAAGATCCTTTTGATCGCAGACCAATGATTTTCCGTTGGGGCGTGCATGTATTGGCAAACTTTGTTGACAGCATAAGTGATATTCGGTCTAGATAACGTGACGTACTGGAGAGCCCCCACTGTTTGTCGAAATTTTGTGGGATCATTGAGAGGAGCACTGCACCCAAGAGAAAGAGGCTGGGAACTACTCATAGGAGATGGGACAGGTTTGCAATCCGAGAGGCCCGCTTGGTGATAAGTTCAGAGATGTACTTTCATTGGAAAGGATGATGTTTTTGCCATGAGGAACAATCTCGATGCCCAAAAAATAATGTAAGCTCCCCAAGTCCTTCACGGCAAAAGCTTTGCTGAGTTTGGAGATGACCTCATCTATGTATTGAACATTGTTACCGGTAACGATGATATCGTCAACATACACAACACATAGATAAGGGTGCCTAGGACTTAAGAATAATAACGACGATCAGTTTTAGACCCCACAAATCCATAGACTGTAATGTGGTCGAGAGACGATGAAACCAAGCCGGCGCCTGTTTTAGACCATATAAGGATTTCCGAAGAAGGCACACATGATCAGGGTGCATTTTGTCAACAAAACCGGGAGGTTGCCTCATATACACTGTTTCTTCTTCAGGTTACCATGCAGAAAGGCATTTTGAAACATCTAACTGTCGCATAGGCCACTGATTTGTGACAGCCAAGGAGAGAAAACACGTATGGTGGTGGCCTTAATTACCGGACTGAACGTTTTCCTGATAATCAACACCTTGCTGTTGACGATATCCTTTGGCAACAAGACGCGCTTTGTGGCGTTATAATTACCGTTTTCGTCCTTCTTTAACCTGTATACCCACTTTGAATCAATAATATTAGTGTTTTGACATAAGGGACAAGTGTCCATGTTCCATTCCTAACAAGAGCATCATACTCTTCAGTCATAGCTTGGCGCCATTCAGGTGAGCGTTGGCAACGGTAAAAGAAGCTGGTTCAGTAACAGGGCTGAACCAACAGATGTGTGATAGGCAGAGGGGTTATAGCGGTTAGGAGCAGCAGGATTTGGTCTGAGATTGCTGGACGGGTGCGAGTTTGAGGCTGATTAGAGGGGACAGGCGGTGGGACAGGAGCAGCAGCTGATGGAGAGAGTGCTGGACAGCCGGGACTGCTGTTGGGCAGTGGGCTGCTGCTGTGAAGCCGCAGGCTGTTGTGGAACAGCCATGGGCTGCTGTTGGGCAGCCGGGTCAGCCGGTATTGGTGGTGGGGCGGGGTTTTCAGTTGGAAGAGGAGGGTCAGAATATGTGGAGAAGTATGGGTCAGGAGTGGGAGTGGGTTGGGATTGGAGTTTTGGTTCAAAGGGAAAGATCCTCATTGAATCTGACATGGCGGGCGATGTATATTCGGTCGGTGGCCAAGTCGAGGCACCGATAACCATGATGAACAAGGCTGTAGCCCAAAAAGATACACGGCTTGGATCGAAAATCCATTTTGTGACGATTATAAGATCGTAGGTATTGAAAGCATTGACAACCGAACACTCGTAAGAAAGAGTAGTCCGGAGGCCGTTTGAAGAGATGTTCGATGGCGATTTGTTGGTGTAGGTTCGAGAAGGCATGCGGTTGATGAGATAGACGGCTGTCTCGAACGCAACGTGCCAAAAGCGTTGAGGCATGAGAATGAGCTAGAGGGCAAGCCCGGTTTCGACTACAGACGGTGACGGCGTTCAACGTTGCCGTTCTGTTCGCTCGTGTGAGGACATGAGCGACGATGAATGATGCCAAGTGAGGAGAAGAAGGGGAGAGATTACGAAATTCACCACCCCAGTCTGTTTGCACAGTTTTAAGTTTCGTGTAAATTGGCGTTCTGCCATTTGAACAAAAAATTTGAAGTTGGTGTAAACATCTGATTTTTGAGTGAGGGGATACAACCACATATATGGGGTATGATGATCTATACATAACATAAAATAACGATATCCATCATAAGAAAGGGTGGGAGCGGGTCCCCAAACATCACAATAAACCAAATCCAATACATTTGCACTACGAAAATTGGAAGAAGGCAAAGAAAGTTTAGACGATTTCCCCTAGTGACAGGGAGTACATAAAGAAACAGAAATTTATTTAAAACGGGTAAATGAAAAGCGGAAACAATAGATTGAAAAACACGAGCATGAGGGTGTCCAAGTCTTTGTGGCCAAATGGTGGAGGAAGCTTTTGTAGCAGTGAATGAAAGACACGGTATTGACTTCAATTTGGGAAGGCAGAGCGAGTAGAGACCACCATTACTTGGAGTCTTGGACCCGTGAGTAGGATAGCTCGTGTAGACTCGTCCTTCACAACAAAAAAAGACAAGTGAAATTCAAAGAAAACATCATTTTCATTGCAAAACTGTTGAACGGATAAAAGATTCTTTTTAATTTCGGGTACATGAAGAATATTGGAAAGATTTAGAGTTTTATTGGGAGAGTAAAATTTGGATGAACCGATATGAAAGATGGGAAGAGGATTACCGTCGCCAACGTGGAGTGAATCGGAACCATAGTATGCTTCAGAGTGATCCAGGCTTGCAACCGGTGTAACATGGCTATTTGACCCTGTGTCAGGAAACCAATTGCTCCCAACTGAGATCCAGATTCAGATTGATGTGCATAGTTTGCTTGATGTTGAGTACGGCTACCAGAAGACCGGACTGATTGGGGCATTGTGATGGTATATGACCGATTCCACAACGGTTACAATGTCCGTAGACAGTGTTCTGTGTTGTGGCCCATGAAAACTGCTGTGAACGATTGCAATTTCTATTGTCATCTCTGGTGCGGTTGAAGCTGCTGCCCCGATTACCGCCATGATAATTTCCGCGACGACCACCACGGTTAAAGGACTGCCGTTGGTGTAAAAAGCTGGGGCTGTGGGGTTGTCGGTTCAGCTGATAACCAAGCTGGGAGGCTAGTTGTTGGAGGGTTTGAAGTTGAGAGGCTGCATGACATTTGGTCTAATCAGCGGGTCAGCAGCAGTGGCTGTAAATGCCTGTGGAGCAGCCTTAATTGTCTTTGTGAACACAAAGTCATGGTCATTTAAAAGGCCGGTAATTCAATGAAAGTTATAGGAGGTTCACGAGCCAGCAGAGAACCTTTTAGCCGTTATATTCTTCCCGGAGACCTGAGATAGCATGCAAAACCAAGTCTTTGTCCTTGACCGGTTCACCGATATTTGCAAGTGCCGTTGCGTATTCTTGAATCCGTGCAAGATATGTGATGGGTGTTTCAATCGCCTTTCATTTCCACACGTAATAGTTGGGCTTTAACGTGAATTCCCGAGATGAGTTGCTTGGGGCATACACACGTGCAAGAGCAAGCCAAAGTTCCCTAGAAGTCGTACCTTGAACATGTTGAAAGGATGCTTCGGAGATCGTGGAACGAGAATCATCCGGACATGAGCATCATTAGAAATCCAATGCCGATGGCTAGGGTTGTCCATGGATGGTGTATCGGTAGGGCTGGTGTTTTGGATGGGGGGCATTTTATTGTGCCGTCGACGTAACCAAAACAAGTTGTTGGTGATTAAAAATGGTTGAATCATCTCTTTCCAATAGCCATAGTTAGTTGGCGAAAGGGTGAAAGCAAATTTATGTGAATTGTGGGCTGTTTTCTCCACCGTTGAGAAGGGAGATATCATGGCCATCGTTGTTTTTGGATAGAAGGAGCTCGAACAGAAGATTGTTGCTGCTGAGATGATTCTGCAATTTTGCAGGTTTGATGATGGCGGCTGTTTGATATTTAAGGTTTGGTTTTACTTAGCTCTGATACAAGTAAAACCGTATAGAGAGTGATATTGTATTGATTGCCAGATTGGAATAATACATAGAAAGACAATAATATTTATAGATAGCCTA
>JACCIY010001683.1:0-43518 GCA_025506505.1 Flaveria sonorensis
TGGTTGATATCTTGCACATATGCAGTGGCAAACATGATATCAGGCCTGAGCTGTGAGGTACATAAGAGACCCAATCATAGCCCTGTAAAGATGGTTCATCCACACACTCCCCCTTAATCAGGTCCTAGGTGTGGTTTTGGCTATAGTTCTTAGAAACTTTACATTAGTCATGTTGAATCTTGTAAGTATGTCTTGTACATACTTTGACTGACTTATGAAGATGCCATTGTCAACTTGCTTCACTTAATTCCCAGAAAGAATTGTGTTCCCCTATGGCACTCATTTCAAACATTTCTTCATCAGCCTCTCAAAGTCTTTGCAGAGCTTTGAATTAGTTGACCCAAAGCTAATGTCATCCCATATACTTGAACCAGCATTAAGTCATTCCCTATTCCTTTGATGAAGAGAGTTCCATCTATAGTACCCCTCTTGTAACCATGTTGACAGAGATACTGAGATAGTGTCTCATACTACTTCCTTGGAGCTTAGTGCAGCCCATAAAGAGCTTTATCAAGCTTGTAGACATAATTAGGATGATCTGGGTCTGTAAAGCTAGGTGGTTGTTTAACATACACCTCTTCATCAATAATTTCATATAGAAAAGCACACTTGACATCCAGTTAGTAGACCTTGAAATCCTTGGATGCAGCAAAATCCAGGAATATTTTTATAGCTTCAAGTCTTCCCACAAGAGCAAAACATCTGTGTAATCAATTCCCTCTTCTTGTGTGTACCCTTGAACAACTAGTCTTGCCTTGTTCTTGATGAAAAGTCCTGTATCATCCTTCTTATTCCTAAAAACCCACTTGGTTCCTATGGTAGTCTTCCCATGAGGAAGAGGACATAGGTTCCCAACCTTTTGTCTTTTGAATTAAAGCAGCTCCTCTAGCATTGCTTCAACCCAGATTTCATCTTTCAAAGCCTCATCAACTTTCTTTGGCTCTACTTGGGACAAGAAGCAAGAGTATAGACAAACATTTTGTCATGGGTTTGTCCTCTTGTTCTCACCCCTGTATCAACATTTCCAATCATGTTTATGGTGGGGTGTGACTTGTGGATCCTGAATTGAGGGATCATAGCAAGTTGATTAGAAAGATCTAAATTAGAGAAATTTAGATTTGGAAATGGAGTGTCACCCACCACATCAGCACACTTATCAAGTGAGACTTGATCCAGTGAGTGTGTGACATCATTTATGTTGTCTTCTATGGAGTGGTTATCAGCATCAAGAAATTCTTGATCACTATCACCACCTCCATTTCCTCCTACATTTGAAGCTCTTTCACCAGAGTTTTGAACCTCTGAGCTAGAATTTGAAGGCATCTCAGATGTATCAGCTGAATTTGTCATGTTTGTGCTGATTGGATCTTCATTTGTAGGGTTAGTTACCACTGGAGTTGAAGTAGTATTCATGCTTGGTCTTCTCAGCTCAATTCTTAGGTCAGGATCTCCTATTGATATGTTACCTGGAGATCCTAAAACATCCTCACAAGACTTTTAAAACAATTGGTAACTAAATCAAGATCAAATAGCTAATCAGGACCAAAACCTTTCACACTAGGAGTGTGCTTATTGAAGGTCACATTGGCTGACTCCTCAACTACTCTAGTTCTGAGATTTATACTCTATAAGCCTTCGCTTGAGAAGTGTATCCAAGAGAGTGTCCATCATCTGATTTCTCATCAAATTGGGCTACTTGATCTTTGGTATTCCAGATGGTGCAAGGACATCCAAATGACCTGAGGAAACCAATAAATGGTCTATTTTTGTGCCACATCTCATAAGGAGTCTTACCATGAGTCTTAACCACTAAAATCTATTCTGCACATAGCAGGCTGTATTAACAGCCTCTGCCCAGAAAGTGATGGGCTGTTTAGAGTCAGACGACATGGTTCTTGCAGCTTCAATAAGTTTCCTATTTCTCCTCTCATCAACACCATTTTGCTGAGGAGTCCTGGGAGCACTATATTGTCTTGTAATACCTTTTTCATCACAAAATGTATCAAGGATTTGGTTCTTAAATTTTATTCCTTGAACACATCTTATGGTCTTGACCTTGTGATCAGATTGATTCTCAATTTTCAGAATGAAGTTCTTCAAGATATCAGGAGTCTCATCCTTAGTTCTAAGGAAAAAGACCCAAGTGAATCTTATGAAATCATCTATGATCACTAAACAATATGAGGTCCTTTCTAAACTCATTACATTGGTGGGGCCAAAAAGATCCATGTGTAATAAGTTTAGGGGAGTAGTGATAGAGTTCTTTTCCTTTGGCTTGTGAGACACTTTGTGTTGCTTCCCTTTAAGGCATGCAACACAATGATCATGAGATGTAAACTTTTTCATTAGCATTCCAGTTACCAAATCATTCTTAATTAGTTTATTCATGTTTTTAAAGTTTACATGGCACATAAAGACTGATCATTATTTGCTTTAGATAGAAAGCATGAAACCTCTCCTGAGGGAGATGTTTCCTACAAGTCCATCTTGTACATGTTCCCTTTCTGGGGGCTCTGAGCAGGATATGCTCTTGAGGAATAACCACCCCGGGCTTGAGAACAATGCACTCATGCTCAGTAAAGAGCATGTTGTGTCTCTGATCACAAAATTAGGATACACTCAATTGTACCCAAGCTCCTTAACAAAATTTACCTTCTCAATGGTGAGCTTACCATTTGTGACCATGCCCCTTCCAGTGATGTAACCACCAGCATCTCCTCCAAAAGAAACTAGTCCTCCATCAATTTTCTCAAAATTGTGAAGCAAAGAACGATTGCCAGTCATGTGCCTAGAATAGCCACTATCAATGGTCCACACATTTCCCTTGGTCTTTAGCTATTCCTGCATAAAAAGAAGTAGTTAGTTACACTTGGAAACCCAAGCCTTATTGGTCTTGAGCTTTT
Source organism: Flaveria sonorensis (assembly GCA_025506505.1). Taxonomy (NCBI): domain Eukaryota; kingdom Viridiplantae; phylum Streptophyta; class Magnoliopsida; order Asterales; family Asteraceae; genus Flaveria; species Flaveria sonorensis. The sequence continues at coordinate 2,904 of JACCIY010001683.1, forward strand.
CTAAGTGATCTGAAAACAATGTAATAGTAATTGATCCTATATTCAAGCTTTGAGGATCATTAGTTGTTGCTGATGATGAACTTTCAGTCACCAGGTCTTTCTTCATCTTCCGCACCATCTTCGGAACATTGGACTTGACCTTCAACACCTCAGAAGTTTCAATAACTTTTGAAGTTTTGTAGACTGGACCTTCGGTTGCTTTCAATGCAGAATGCTTCAGTACTTCGGAAGTATTTCTTTCTTTCGAGACCAAATTTTCTTCCTAAGGCAAGTTTTCACTTGTTTTCTTCTTCACTTTGGAGCTTCCGAAGGAAACAGATTTTCCTTCCGAAGCTATCTTCTCCTTCTTCTTCTCAGAAGTTTTTTCTTTGATCATGTGGATAGTACTTTTAGGATTGTAGACGCAATCCTTAGCCAGATGAGAGGTACTACCACACATGATGTAGTCCATTTGCTTCCTTCTGAAAGTCTTCTTCTGAGAGGAAGACTGAACTTGATCACTTTCCCTCTCCATCTTCACCTTTACAAATGAGGCAACAAGCTTCTTAGGGAGAGGCTTGTTCTTGGAGCTAGATGGTTCAGGCTGTGTAGTAGTGGTACACAGCTGATTAGTCCTCTTCTCCTTTCTAAGATGATTTGGACCTGAACTAGAACTCCTGGTACTAGAGTTCGTGGTTGGGTGTTCAGCCTTCACCACTTCAAACCCTGCAGAGATAAACACTTGTTTCTGATTAGAGATAAAGTGGCCTTGATTTCTTGAGCCTTCTTTGCCTTTATCTTGGTTCTCCCGATCAAGTTCTTTCTTTGAGACTTGGTCATCCCAGCTTCTTCATCTTTCTCCTCAGGAGAATAGTGTCCCTTCTTAGGATGGTCTTCTTCACTCTTCTCAGACACATCCTTCACTATCTCCTTCTCATCCTCCTTAGCAATGGGGTCTATAAGGGGAAGCTCATCTTCACAAGTTTCACACCTTGGAGATCTTACAGATAAGAGAGTTTGTGGAGGAGCTATCTCAGTATATCCTAGTCCCTGTTTATTTTGATAACAAACTTGTGCATGCAGAGATGAGGATATCATATTCTTGAAGGTCTCTTCTTCAAGAACAAGTTTTTCTACCCAAGCTTTGCTGATCACAAGCTCAGCCTGTCATTCAGTTAACTTAGTGATGAGATCATTAATCTGAGTCCTGTAGTTGGTGTGTTCATGCTTTAGAGTTGAAATGGTTTTCTCTAGATCTTCTATTTTTAGTTTGTAATCATTTTCAGCTTTTTTGAAATCAGCTTTTAAGATATTTAAGGACTCAAGATCTGATCTCATCTCTAATTTATAGGACCTATATTTATTGACTTTAGCAATACATTCAGGTGTACAGAGATGTTCCAATACCTTGGCTTCATCATCATATGCCATAAGTTCTTGGTTTGGGCAGCATCCTCCACTTGAAGGCTCCAGTCAAAGCCTCCTTCTTTAACAGCAACTACAGATTGCTGCCTGGGCTTCTTATTCTGGTTTGCTCCTTCAGTGTAGTTTGGTCTGGCTTGTGCTTGGCCACCATTTGACTTAGGTGCCTTGCACTCTCTGGAAAATTGTCCCATTTGGTTACAATTGTAACACTTCACCTTGCCTTTGTCCTGCCCAAACTTTCCATTAGACATATTTTAGGAAACTTCCTCCCAGTCCTTTTGAAGAACTTCCTGGCCCTATGAGTGAGAAGAGCCATCTGTTGGACTATTTCCATATACTACAGATCATCTGGATGGATATAGTCCAGGTCTTCAAGAGTGAAGAGAAAGTTGCCTGTGCTTTCATCTAAAGACACAAAAGCTTGTGAAGAGCTTGTCTCCTGGAATGGGCTTCCAGGGATGTAGCTCTCCCTTGGTTTCTCTGGGAAGCTAATGAAAGGCCCCTTCTATGAGTTTTCAGGGTAGCAGATAAGGTGGTTTTATGGTTCTCTGCAGTCCCTTTCAACCACATGAATGGCTGAACTATGCGGGATGCTGGAGTTACCAAATGAATTTTGCATATTCATCTCCATCTGGGAGCCACTGAGTATGCCATACAACTCAGTGAGAGTAAGGGTCTTGAGGTTTTTAGTCTTCTTAATGACCACACAATAGTGTGTCCATTGTCTGGGGAGAGAGGACATGAATTTCCTCATAATATCCCTATTCTCAATAGTTACTCCAATATCAGCCAGAGTATCCACAATCTCAGCATACATGAAGTACTATTGAGTCATGGTTTCACTTGCTTTGAAGGTGAAATTCTCAAACTGCTACTTCAAAGGTCCTTTTTGTTCTCTTTAGCTTCATTAGACCCATCATACATTAGCTTTAGTGCATCCCATAGTTGATTGGTGGTCTTGACTTCTTGAAGCCTCTGTAGATAGAGGTTAGAAGAGCTGTTTGGAGTGCGGTCGTGGCCTTTTGATCAATATCTATCTTCTTCCAGTCTTCATCAGAATAATCAGCCACTTCCTTAGGTATCATACCACCACCAGAAGCAGCTCAAGGGGTTGATGGTTACATGAGGTCCAAAGACTAATGACCCCCACATCCTAGAGTCCTGGGACTTGAAGAAGCCTTCAATTCTTTAACACCAAGTGTCAAAGTCTTCAAGAGTGATTAGTGGGGACTTAGTCATAGTACCAGTTTCCACGTCAGCCTTGGTGATAACTACCATTTGATATGTTAAGCATTTTGTGAGAGTGAAAGGATTAAAGATGGTAAGATCTTACAATCAAGAGCCTAAAATGCTCTGCTATCAATGCAGGATCGTGTGAAGGGTGGTCAATACAATCAGTCTCATAATAAGGAGAGATTTAGAACACTTAACAGTTCAAATAGGGAACTGGGTTTGAGTATGATGATACTAAGAACACAAGTAAGTAGTGATACAAAACAAAGAACAAGAACAAACAAGTATGGTTTTCAAGGATGCTGTATATTGCTCTCAAGTTCTATTACAAGTGTTACAACGCATATTCAAATTACAAGGACCTGAGACACTTTATACTACATCCTAAAACTGTCAATACTTAGAAAGATAGTTGGAAACACTAATCTAGACAACAAGATCAATGTAAAGTCAAGAGGCAGATTGCCTTTTGACTAGTGACTATGACATGCGATAGCTCACATCCTTTTCTATATTAAAAGGTTTACAGGTACAAAAGTAGCAAGTTACAGACAAAGACCTTATTCTACTATTTACAAAAGCATGAACTTTTCACAACCTCATACAAGTTGGTGAGTATTCAGAGTTGCAGTGGAAAGTGTGTCAGCTTTGTGTAATGTAGAGCAGAGAAAGCATGTCTTCTCTGTCTTTGAAAGAAATCAATCTTCACGGCAAAATGGCTTTGGAAGACTTTGTCTCTGAAGTTTCGAAAGACTTCATCTTTGGCTTTGGAAGATTTGGACTTTGGCTTCGGAAGATTTTACACTTAGAGTATTCTCGGATGTAGAGTGTAAAACTTCCAAAGCAACTTTTACCTTGTACGTCCAGTGCATGCATACAGGAAGACCCTTGGTTGTTTTGACTTCTTTGGTTGCATCAACCTTATAATCTTCTGATATTACCTTACAAAAACGTTTAAGCTTAATGGGGCTAACTAGGGTTGACGTTCGGGTAAGGAAAGTTAAAAGAAAAATGGTTGGGGCTTGAATGGTCAAGGTTTCCTAAAGCCTAACTCATTTTTATGCAACAAATACTAATTAAGGTCTTGAAATGCATACCCAAAGCAAGTTCTAATCACACGTATCATAAGGAACCTTCAATTAAATCCAGAATGAAAGTAGAATTGCATGAATGCAAAAGTTGTTTAAGGCTAAAAAATAAACTCACATACGGATGGAATTGGGTAAAAGTGTTTTCATTTTGCATGTTTGAATTTTTACTAAATCATTGCCTTTAAGGATATCACAACAAAAACATTTTTCAATTTTATTTGGATGTCATCTGTTTACTTATTTATTTTCTAAAAACGTATATTTATAATTTAGTTTATCAAAAATTGTTTAAATTTTTGGTTTCTCGTTACAAAAATTAATGGTTAAATGATTTTTCTAAACTTTTTCAATTTGGACCTTTTTAGCAAAGTGTCAAATGTATAAATTACCCCATCCCCACACTTAAAATACACATTATCCCCAATGTGATTAATAAATTAAAACAGCGAAAGGTGATAAAATAACTCCCCTAAAAATGATGAATTTGACACTTGTGCTTGGAACCCTTAGTAGCCTTAAGTTGTAAGAATTCTCGGATCACCTGAAATATCATCAATTTAATGAAAACATTAAAATCCTAAACACACGAAATAAAAAAAATGAAATAAATTAAGAGATAGATTGGCATGAAACAGCTGTGCCCGGGCCCCGAAAGTGATACTATTTTCAAGGGCTTTGTGGCAGGATATCCTCTCACTCATGATACATCCGTTTCCTGATGTATGTGACATCGTTGCTCAGGTCATCCAAATGGGAATGCTGATTTTCGACATGGTTAAGTACTTGTTGTGCGTATTCAAATGATCGCCTTGCATGGTTGCTGGTGGTTTGGATTGCTTCATAAAGGTCTAAAATAATTGAGAATTCACCAGCTTGTGAACTGGAAGCCCCAGCTTCTTCATGCCGTACCGGCATATCGAGGTCCATAATGATTTCTTCGGGATCTCCTGGATCCCATACTTTTCCCTTTATGTCCATAAACCTCGGCTGTCCATTTGGTAAGTTTGTTATCATGTACATACTCGTGCAAATGTTTAAATCCAATAGTCCTGGCATCACTCCTTCAGTTCCCTCCGTGTTACACCCATAACTATCGTATAGTTTTAGAATACAGCTTCCTCCAAACATGGGTGTTGGAGCACCTGCAGTTTCATTTCTAGAAAACAGATTACAAAATAAATACCCAATACTACATGGGAATTCATTCACCATACAATATAAAATGAATAAGTCCCTCAAACTAACAACTCCCTCGCTTTGACCATGAGCTGTTATCGAATGGCTAAGTAATCGATGTATGTAACGCAACAGCGGTTCTTGAATCTAACTACTTTTGGTTTTACTCGAGTTGAACACCCCTGTTCCAATTCTCTCCCAAAATGCTTTTCTCATGGCACCACTTTTAGTGTCCTTACTTTCCTCGTCTGGAAAGGTACGGTATGCTGGCATTCCTGATATTGCTTCCTCTTCCATTTCTTGAACTTTTTGGATGAGCTCAGCTAGGTGTTAGGATGCGATGAGGTTCATCTCAGTCAATTGCTTGATTAGTTCATGTAACTTGAAGAAGTATTATTGTGTCGTTGGCTCTAGCGTTTCAGAATGCGGTTTCTTTGCAGGATTCTAGCTTGAACTTCCATGACTTGATTCTTTCATTTTTTTGACGTTTTTAAGCAGGAATGGATGTGATGAAAGCTTGGAACAAGTGTGGTATTTATATGCAGGTTGGTAAAGTTGATCACGGGGGCGTGCTTGGCCAGGCACGGCCCCGTGTTTGTCAGAATTCGTCTTAAATTCGACTTGCAACGTTCTAGAGTTGTCAGCGAAGATCATGGAAATTTTTTTCAGAGGCATGGGGGTATGCTTCATGGGGTACGGCCCCGTGTTTGTACTTGTGAGGTCCTAGAAAAGTTAAAAATCAAAGAAAAACCTATGTATAGGTGCCTCGTTTAAGTTTCGGGTCTTCGGAGCGACCCTTCCCCACACTTAGTCTTTGTCGGGGCGGAGGTGTAATTCCTCCGAGAAAATCTTGGTTGGTCCATCGGTATACGGTTTCAAACGATGACCATTTACCTTGAAACTAAAACTGTCGTGGTCGTTGATTTTGATGGCACCGTTCGGGAAAATGTTTTTAATCGTATAAGGTCCGGACCAACGTGACTTGAGCTTTCCAGGAAACAGACATAGACGAGCGTTATACAGTAAGACACGTTCTCCCATATGAAATCATTTAGTGTTCTTTAATCGAGAGTTGTGGAATTTCCTTGTGTTTTCCTTGTAAACCCTAGCGTTTTCGTACGCTTGTTCTCTCAGTTCTTCTAGTTTGTGGATTTGTATAAATTGATTTTTTCCTGCAATGTTTTGGTCTAGGTTTGCTGCTTTAAGTGCCCAATAGGCTTTGTGTTCCAGTTCCACAGGTAGATGACATGACTTCCCATAAACTAATTTGAATGGTGTGGTGCTAATGGGAGTCTTATAGGCTATCCTAAAAGCCCATATTTCATCATCTAGCTTGGTAGACCAATCCTTGTGATTTTGACCTACGGTTTTCTCGAGGATCCGTTTGATGCCTCGGTTAGTGACTTCAGCTTGTCCATTCACTTGTGGATGATAAGCAGTTGTAAAGCGATGGTGCATTCCATAACGAGCCATTGCTGGTTGTTACAGAAATGCATTCCTCGGTCACTAATTAAAGCCTTGGGGCACCAAAATAAGAGAATAGTTTCTTAAGGAATCTAACAATGTTTCTTGCATCATTGGTAGGTAGGGCTTGAGCTTCAGCCTATTTTGAGACATAATCGACTGCTACCAAGATGTAACGATTGCCAAAGGACACCGGGAATGGCCCTATGAAATCAATACCCCATATATCAAATACCTTGCATACTTGAATGGGTCACTGAGGCATCTCATCCCGTATTGAGATATTGGTTGCTCTTTGACATGCATCACAGGTGAGTACCATATTGTGAGCATCCTTAAAGATCATGGGAGTAAAATCCAGAGTCATAGACTTTCTTGGCTGTTAGGGTTGCTCCATGGTGTCCTCCTGCGGGTCTTTCACAACAGTACCTTAGAATTTGTTCCGTTTTACTACTGTACATGCATCTTCGTATCAGTTGGTCTACACAGATTCTGAATAGATATGGATCTCTCCAATAGTAATGCTTAATGTCAGCAAAGAATTTCTTCTTTTGCTGATAAGTCATTCCTTTGAGAAGGCTTCTGCTTGCCAAGTAATTTGCAAAATCGGCAAACAAGAATGTTCATCAATTGAGGATTGGACGCGCATAAAGAATTCGTGAGGAAAATTATCGTTTATTTTGGATTCCTTAGTTTGTGAATGTCTTGAATCTTCAAGACGCGAGAGATGATCTGCTGCCAGATTCTCTGCTCCTTTCTTATCGTGAATTTTAATGTCGAATTCTTGAAGCAGAAGTATCTAACGAATTAGTCTTGGCTTTGCATCTTGTTTATTGAATAGATAATGAAGGGATGCTTGATCTGTGTAAATGATTGTTTTTGAAAGGATTAGAATCAAGCGGAATTTGTCAAATCCGAAAACTATGGCAAGAAGCTTTTTCTCAATGGTGGTGTAGTTTTCTTGTGCATCATTTAAGGTTTTGCTTGCATAGTGAATTGGGTGGAATTGCTTGTCCTCCGTTGGCCTAACACGGCTCCTACCGCGAAATCACTTGCGTCGCATATGAGTTCAAATGGTAGTGTCCAATCAGGGGAAACCATGATCGGAGCTGTTACCAGTCTCTCCTTAAGCAAATTGAATGCACTAATGCATTCGTTTGAAAATACAAATTGTGCATCTTTCTCAACAAGTTGTGTCATTGGTCGTGCGATTTTTGAGAAATCTTTGATGAAACGACGATAGAATCCTGCATGACCTAGGAAGCTTCTGATTTCTTTCACGTTGTGGGATGTGGAAGTTTGGAAATAGTGTCGACTTTGGCTTGATCGACCTCAAGCCCTACTTGACAGATTTTATATCCTAACACTATTCCTTCAGTAACCATGAAGTGGCACTTTTCCCAATTCAAAACAAGGTTAGAATCTTCACATCTAACCAACATCTTTTCCAGATTTTCAAGACATTGTTCAAATGAGTTCCCAAAGATGGAGAATTCATCCATGAAAACTTCCATTGAATGTTTGATCATGTCGTGAAAGATTGCTACCATGTATCTTTGAAATGTAGCAGGGGCATTACACAATCCAAAAGGCATTCGCCGATAAACAAATATGCGATATGGATAGGTGAATGTCATTTTTTCTTAATCTTCGAGAGCAATAGGAATTTGGAAATATCCTGAGAAACCATCGAGGAAACAATAGAACATTTTTCGAGATAATCTCTCAAACATTTGGTCGATGAAAGGCAGAGGGAAGTGATCTTTCCTTGTGGCATCATTGAGTTTGCGATAGTTGATGCAAACTCTCCATCCTGTAATGGTACAAGTTGGAATAAGCTCATTCATCTCGTTTATTACAATAGCCATTCCTCCTTTCTTTGGAACAACTTGGACGGGACTGACCCAAGGCGAATCAAAAATAGGGTAAATCAAATCGGCATCTAGCAGTTTGATTACTTCTTTTTTCACAACCTCTTGCATGCTCGTATTTAAACATCTTTGAGGTTGAATGATGGATTTGAAGTCCTCCATCAGTATTTTGTAAGTGCAAAAGGATGGATTGATTCCCTTGATGTCCGTGATTTTCCATGCAATTGCTCGTTTATGTGCCTTAAGCACATTGAGCAACTTGTTCTTCTCATCATTTGATAAGGTAGAGGAGATTATTACAGGAAGTTGAGATGTGTTTTCAAGAAAGGTGTATTCAAGATGAGATGGAAGTTCCTTGAGCTCTAAAACCGGAGGATCTTCGATAGAAGGTTTGGCTTTAGGTTCTAGTTCTTGTTCGATGATCTCAAATGCTCCTTGATAAGATAATGTTTCCTCAGCTTCTAGTTCTGAAATGATTTAATTCTCATAGATGGGTTCAGTGGTTTGGACATCTATTAATTGAGTGTTGTAAGCTTCATATTCAAGAGATTTTCTTAAATGACAGCTTATAATCGAATCGCAAACATCAATGTAATAGAATGAGTCATCATGATGTTGAGGATGTTTCATGGATTGTCCTATGTCAAATGTCACTTCCTCCTCATCCACTCGAAGTGTAAGTTTGCCGGTGCAAACGTTAATGAGTGCTCGAGCAGATGCTAAGAAAGGTCGACCAAGGATAAAAGGAACATTCTTTTCCTCATCCATGTCAAGGATCACAAAATCAGTGGGAAATACGAATTTGTCAATTTTAACTAAAGGTTTTCAATGATGCCCCTCGGATATTTAACAGAACGGTCAGCTAACCGGATGCTCATACGGGTAGGTCTAGGTTCACCTAAATTTAAGTTTTCAAAAATCACATAAAGCATAAGGTTAATGCTAGTACCTAAATTAGCTAATGCGTTACTAACAGAAAGGTTTCCTATTAGGCAAGGTATGATGAAGCTTCCTGGATCAGTCATCTTTTGAGGTAGTTTGTTTTGAGGAACTGTAGAGCATTCCTTATTTAGAACTATGTGTGATAACTCTTCCAGTTTATTTTTGTTTGACAACACACCCTTTAAAAACTAAGCATAATTTGGCATTTGGGCTAAGGCTTCTACCAAGGGCAGATTGATGTAGAGTTGCTTGAACAGCCCTAAGAATTTGCCATATTGTGCCTCCATTCGTTGTTGTCTTAAACGACTGGATATGGAGTTGGTGGTGGTATGTATTTCTTGGCTTGTTCTTCAACAGCAATAGGTTGCTTTTGCTTATCTCTTGCATTACTTGGAGTTTCGGTTTCGGTTTCCGTTTCTTCAAGGTTGGTTGTAATGTAGGTGCATCACCTTGACTTGTTTTGCCACTCCTTGTGGTGATAGCTTTCACTTGAGCATTAGGGTTTGTCACAGTGTTGCTAGCAAAGCACCTTAGGGTCTTTCAGATAGTTGTGCTATCTTACCTACTTGGTGTTTAATGGTTTGCAATGATGCTTTGTTCCTTTTGATGTCAGCCACGTTTCTTTGGAACCTATCCTCATTTCTTCGATCAGATTTCTGGATGTATTCATATGTGGCTTGTGTAGTTATCAACAATTTCTGCAATAAGTCTTCCATTGATGATGCTCCACGGTGTTGGTTACTACTGCTTGGATCATGGTATGGTGGTTTCTGTTGTTGGTAAAGTGGCCTTCGGGTGAATCCGGACGATGATTGGTTGTTACCGGCTTCTCTGTAATTCGAGTTGTTCCTCCAATTTGAGTTGTTGTTATATGAGTTGTTTGGGCCTCTTAAGTAATCAAAATATTCAACAATCATAATGCCTTGTAGGAATTCGTTGGTCTTGTGTGAATTTCTGCTTGTGTTGCATCATGTTGGGGTTTCCTTTAGTTTGGCTTGCAGTTGTTCAAACCTTTGGTTAAGGCTTCTAACTGGGCTGCGATTAGTGTTTCAGAGTCTACTTGATGATTGCATTTAGAACTAGGTATGTTTCTTAAAGGATTATAAGCAAAGCTCTTCTTAGCTGCTCTTTCTAGGGCTTGGTATGCCTTGGTTGGCGTGACACTTCCGAAATCTCCTCCCACACTTTGATCAACAACTTGTTTGTGTGCTCCGCTAATTGCAGTGTAAAAGGTTTGACACTGCAGCCACATATCAAGTCCATGATGTGGGCATCTCTGAATGAGACCTTTGTATCTCTCCCATGTTTCGTGTAAGGATTCATCATAATCTTGGCAAAGCTTGTGCTGCTGCTTCTTAGTTTTACAGTGCGATAGGGTGGAAAGTATTTCAAAAGGAATTGTTCAGCCATTTCTGCCCATGTAGTGATGGAACAAGGTTGAAGCAAATCAAGCCGTTCAATGGCTCGGCCTCGAAGTGAAAATGGAAAAAGTCTTAGTCTAATGGCGTCGTCTGAATAGTAGTTGATTTTGAAAGTTTCACAGATACGAAGGAATCATGAGATTTGAGTGTTTCGATCTTCATCTTGCAATCCGTGGAACTGAACAGAGTTTTCTACAAGTTGGATAATGCAAGACTTAATCTCAAAATTGTTGGCTGTTATTGCTGGTTGGAGAACACTAGACTCGTAACCATATTGACGGTGTGGCATAGTGTGTCATCTTCATTTCCTCGTCTTGGTTAGCCATGTCTCCTTCAGATGGTGTACCTTCCAAAGCGTCTTCTTTGATAATCATTGTTGTTTGTCAAGGTCTTTCACGTAACCTTTGATGGAAAAGTCGTTCGGTTTCTGAAAGAGGTGAAACAAGTTTAGGGCTAGACGAGTCGGACATACACTAACTTAAGGAAGCATAAACTTACTAAGGCTTAGAATGAACCAGGAAAATGTAATTAAACTAAATAAATAAAAAAAATAAAATAAAATTGAAAAAAATATATAAACTCGATATAGACAAAATAGTCAAAAATTTAGATTGTCTTTCAAAATTGTCGTGTGTCCCCGGCAACGGCGCCAAAAACTTGATGTGTGTGAAAAGTATATATATTTTGATAAAGGTTTTTCGCACAGATTCAGTTTTAATTGGTTATTACTAATACTAAACTACACACAAAAAAGTTAAGTGTACCTCTCGTGTGGTAATATAGTGATGGTTAGAATCGAGTATCAATCCGTGGACACACCGAGCCTACTCAACAACCTTAATGATTGATTATCGGATTAGATTTTTGTTTTAAGAAAATGATAAATTACATTGATGTAATTAAGATTTTTAGGGTTTAGAAATAAAAATTAAAATAAAGTATAAATAAGATTGAAACTTTTGGATTTAAAACCAGGGAATAACGTCTATCATCCTAATTAGATTACACTTATGTAACTGTGATGAAATGGTAGAGTGATTAAAGTAATTATATTAAAGTTTATAAATGTGAGCTGGCGCGATATCTCATCTATCTGCTCCGTAGTGACTAGGACCTCATCAGAATGAGACTTACTGAATAAATCAAAGCCACTAGTAATGTAGGTAAATCTCCTATGACCTTTTGACATATGATTTCTGAAAACATAAATTAATGTTAAAAAGAGAGTTGATCAGGTTCCTTTCTAACATATCATTAATTTTAGAAAATCATAACAATTACTGTAGATTTCCCAGACTAATAAAAGGGAACCCGTAAATGATCAGAAAGTTAAGGTGATATGATTTCTAATAACCATTTCTAGTTCATTAGCAATGGCTTTATTATGAAGACCGGTTTCATGAATAAAAGTTAGTTTATACATTTTTCAACCTTTTATGACATTCATAATAATCATAAGTTTATAACTTCCCGTTCAAATGTAGATGCTACCCATCAAAAGTTTTTCCATGATTACCATAACAATAACATAATATAAATCACACCATTAGTTCATCATAAATTACATAAGTTTCATCCAATTAGTATGATAATAAGAGTTTAGCTCATAATGAGCATGCACATAACAACAAGTAACATAGAAGATAGATATGAAATCATCAGTGAAATGGAACAATCAAACAGGTGATTCACAATGGATGATGTTTGGACAATCCCGAGCTTCTTCCAAGTGTTGTATGCACCTCCCGAGCCTCCAAATGATCTTCAAGTCTTGATTCCCGAGAGAATTCAGCAGAGTAACTCTCCCACCAAAAGCTTGCCAAAATGATGAACTTAAGCCTCTATTTATAGGCTTTCTGGAGTGTTTAAGCATGGCTCCGTTCCTAAAAGGCACGGCCCCATGCTTGTACAATGCTTACGAAAGTTGGTTGGGTTGTACGTGCAGAAGGTGTCGGGCACGGCCCTGTGTTAAATGGGGCATGACCCCGTGTTTGGGGTGGGGCATGGCCCCATGAAAACTTTTGGGGGATAGTACTTTTTGTCTTGTCAGATGTCCAAAGACGGGGGTGTGCCAATTTAAGCACGGGGGTGTCTTCCAGGCAAGTCATGGGGGTGTTCTTAATGAGGTAAGGTCCCATGAAAACTTTTAAGGGATAGTACTTTTTGTCCGTCTTGCCCTTTTTAACACCTGAAAACATAATTTAACAATTTTAAGTACATAATCATCATTTTAAGGGAGATATTAAAGAATAATTGATATGTTTATAAGGAATTTTATGTATAATTTAAAGCATATCACTACTCAACCAACTCCACTACAAGTAGAGCCTCTAGCTGCTGAGAGACCCATCTTGCCTTGGGTTACTCTCCAAACCTTGATAGATGGTATGTCATAAGAGATCAAGGAGGTCCATAAGTATTCTTCTTGCAGAATATACTTTCCCTTCTTTGTCATGATCTCTTGGACAACAGGATATACTATGAGAGCCTGAAGAATCTAGACAAACTGATAAAGAGATGAATGGCTTTGATTCTGATGATGGCTATTAACAAGTAATGAATCAAGACTCATAGTAATCTGTAAGTTTTGGTAGCATCAGCCTTGGGGAGTTTGTAAGAGTTTATCTTAAAGGCTGAATGTAACCAAAGATCTCTAAGCATGCAACTAAAGTATAAGGAAGTTATTTCGAAAGATTTTACCATGCAAAAAGAAAATTTACGAAGTGTCAAATCTTCCAAAGCCAAAGACAGAAATCTTCTAAAGCCAAAAGTGAAGTCTTCCGAAGCTTGAAGACAAAGTCTTTCAAAGCTTGAAGAGTGATTTCTTCTTAAGACTTAGAAGATATGTGTCCCTGACACACTTTTGAGAAAAGCTGAAAACCTTTCCGCTGCCAGCTCTAAAGACTCACCAACTTATAAAAGTTGCTGATTATCTCCATACTTTTGTCAACTGTACATTATGGTGTCTATGTCTATAACTTTCCACTCTTGTACTTTTATCCTTTTTGTAAAATAATAGGATGTGAGCTATGGCATGTCATAGTCACTTATTAAAAGGCAATCTGCCTTTTGACTTCACATTGATCTTGTTGTCTAGATAGTGTCCAGCTAGCATTCAAAGTATGGCTGGTTGTAGGATGTAGTATAAAGTATCTCATGTAACCAGTCTTAGGACTAAGCCCTATAACAATTGTAAAACACTTGAGAGCAATATACATCATTTTCTTTGCCTGTTGCATAACCATAATCGGTCCTGCATTACGATTTGATGTGGTGTACTCGATTTAATGATTTACAAATCAAATTCAAAGAAATTGATCTGGTTACGGTCAAAAGAAATTGAAGAAATAATAGAGTTCATCGTATTTCTATTCATCAGGCTCAGAAAATCGACAAATTAACAATGAATTAGTTGTTGTAATTGATTGTCATTCAAAATTGACAAGTGTTAATCTATGATTCAGGAATTTCAATGATGTTTGCCGATGATATTATGTCATTGAAGACTCTGAAAATCAACACAATCGATTGCCATAATCTTTCTGCACAAGATCTTATTGCATGAATTCATACATCCAATACGTATACAATGATGATGTTATGATAATTCGATGCAATTGATCTGATACATCAAACAGATTGATTAAGAATGATGATTGAATTTATCACGAGATTCAATAAGGTGGATGCAGATGTTCAGGAAATGTTCAATGCGGATTTCCATTTGATCATTATTGATCGAACCAATATGCAATGTGGATTTCGCCCGAACGTGGATGGATATAGCATTAATGATGGATGTTGATGTGATTAAATAGAAAACATGATGCATATGTCATCTATCAATGCAGATGACTATTAGTTATGTCATAATCAAAAGCCTCATGCAAATGAGCTCAAATGTAATGTGCATGACCAATGGAGTGATGCAAGTAACCATGATTCTTAGATCTGGGTTTTTGTTCTTTATTGTGTTCTTCATGTGTTCATCATCTAAATCTGAGTTTAGGTGATGATTATATGAATTGATTGTTGTTCTAGCTTAGAATCACTTATCTACAGCTATTTTAACTTTTGATTTTATCAAATTCTATCAGAAACCCAAGAATCAAAGTTTGTTCATTCAAGAACATGAAGTTTGACTTTTTCAAAGTCAAACTGCTTTGAAATCTGAAAATCAGCCAAACTATGATTTAATTTAGATTTTGATTCATTTGTTCATCATAAATCATTCAATAGTCATTCAAACATCAATTTGTGAATTTTCAAGTGATTCCATTCAATAATCAAATTTTACAAAGAATACACAAAGTACAATTGGAATTGAATTTTTGATTAAGTATTCTATCATCCACAGCTGATGTACTAATTCCATAGCTGATGTTCTAATTCAAAAGCTGAAAATCTTCATAATATTTGCAACCAAGTGTCCACAGCTGATGTATTACATCCACAGCTGATGCACAAATTTCACAGCTGACAAACATCTATTTTGTCCTAGGCATTTTGTCTAAGTGTTCATAACTGATGAACAAATCATCCACAGCAGATGAACAAAACTTTTCACAGCTGATTCGTTAAGTTTCACAGCTCACACTTTGGTCCAAGTGTACATATACATTTGGTCCATACAAACTTTTGACCACAGCGGACAAAACATTGATTCAAACACAAACACAACATACATAATTTACAGTGGATGTTCAAAACAACTCCATAGCGAACGTAGAATCACACGCAACAAGCAGCGGACACCATCCTTGAATAAAGTCCATAGCGGACTTTGATTCACCAATACACAGTGTGTGCAGCTGTAGCCATAGCGGATGACCATAACTCACCATTGATGTCTTGATAATCAATCATCATCATAAACATCATCGAAGAACCCCCAATAACCTGCGAACAGCCAACCACCAATTAACATCGGTTGCATCTGTCGGTGTCAACATCCATCAACCATAACCACACCATCGACCATCAATCATCATCACCAGTCTTCAATTGTGGTTGATTTCATCAACTGCCACCACACCATCACTACCAACACCAATCGAAGTATCATCCACTGTCGCCTGTCGTTTTCAACACACCACACCAAACCTTGCCAGCGATTGTTGATATTGAGTCACCTGTTGTTAGAGAGATCAAGAGTGAGAGCAGAGAAGTATCGGGAGAGTTTGAGTGTTTGGGATTTCCAATTTTGACTTATGTTCAATTTTGACCCATTTTGTTTCCTTTGACCGAGAAATCAATGTTCTCAATTGGATGTTTAAGTTGCTCTCGGATGTTTTCAACTTTGACTAACTTTTAAGTGGCTTTCGGAAGCTTTTTATTGTAAAAATCTTTTATAAGTAATTCTCGGAAGACTTTGTTTTGACAGACATTTATATTCTTCAAACAAACAAATTCACAATATTTTTTTAATCAGGTTACTTAAAACATTAATTAATTAAACTCGTTTTTTGATTGAGTGAAAATTATAGTTTGATTAATTTCATCGGGTTTAATTAAAATTGTTTGAAAAATCATTTGATTTTAATTTGAACGATCCAAATTTTATTATTTTTTATTAAGCTAGATTAATCTTAGTCCGGCTTAATTAAATTGTAATTGAACCAAGTTAACTCTTTAATTAGGCCGATCTAATTAAATTGAGTTTCAACGTTCTTTGGATTCGATTAAAGTTTAAATTTGATTTGGATTTAAACACTAAAACAAAGTTTTAAATCATTTTTGTTTTTTTAAACAATATGAAAAATTTAACATCATTCACTAACACTCGTGTTTCAAGAAACCGAGCTATCTTTCTTGCTGCAGGTAGAAAGAGTTTTCATGAATTCAAATAAAGCAAACGAAGCTGCAACCAACCAAACAACAACATCAAATCAAACAAAAGCTGCAACCACTCAAACAACAACAGCAAATCAAACAAAAGCCGCAATCAACCAAACAACAGCAGTATATCAAACAATAACAACAATTCATTTTTGACAAGACAAACATTCAGTTGTACATGAGTCACATTGACACAGAACTGATGCACTTACATTTATGTGATCTTGCAAACTCAAACAACACATTGTCTAATGATATGATAAAATGCAGGTCAGAGATGGAACAATCTCAAAGATATGAGCAAGGACAAATAAAGACATTAAATCAACAAAACATCAGTTTAGCTCAAAAGATGAACCAGTTGCAAGACAAAATGGTTCAACAACAAATCAAACTTGAAGAGTTAACTACTGAGCTTGCAAAAGCCACAAACATCAACAACATAAACATTCCTCAATTGCCTAAAATTCCTGAAGACAAAAAGATCAATCTATGCTCATTAGCATGCATAGATGAAGTACAGGCATATAAGAAATATTGCAACAATATATCATACATGATAGAGGAGGAAAGAGCTTCACATGTAGAGGAACTGCAAACTTCTGCAAATCAAATTAGTTCACTAGAGAAAGAAGTTGATAAATTGCTTAAAGAAAATCCTAAGCTAAATGCTCAAGCAACTGAACTCTCTCTGAACTTAACAAACACAAAGGGTGAAGTTAAAGCCAAAATATCAGAAGCAAGTACAACCAAAACAATCAATGACTTGCAACATTACATTGGGCGTCTAAATCAAGCAATCTATACATAAAAGGCTACAAATAAAGAATTAAAGATACAACATAAAGCCTTTGAAGATAAAATCAATTCTCTACTGAAGGATGTAGACAAACTCCTTGGAGAAAGATTTAGTCTTCAAGCTCAAGTTACAAGACTCACTGAGTCTCTAACAAAGACAAAAGCAGATCATGCATCAACAGAAGTTGAAGTTGAGAATTTAAAGATGATTGCCAGCAAGTTGGAAGAACTGCTTGACACATAAAGAGATCAGAAGAAGAGTGATGGAATTACATACCATGTTGTTCCTCCTCCTTACAATGATAACTACATAGAAATGCCAACTTTAATGACAAGTCCAGTCAATGAATTCAAATAAGCATGATCATCATCCAACAGACAAACCATCCACTATCACTCAAATCACTTCTCATGAAACAGCATCAAAGCTATACCTCAAACCTGAATCACCACAAAATAAAACCTTTCATTCTTGTGATGGTCAAGATGGAGATCCTGCAAGTAATGATAGTGATGAAGAAACCAACCAACCAAACAAAGCAACATTGACATGTACTAACCATGTCATTGAAGAAATCAATCCAAAACAAACACAACCACAGAAATCCAAAGCAACAAAGCCTGATAACAAACAAAAGGCAATGGTTCTCTATGAGAAATTCAAACTAGCAGGATTTCTTGAACTAGAATTTCCTAAGGCTAAACTCAAGGCAAAGATTAAGATGGAGTTAAAGAACAAACAGAAGGCTAAGGTACAAGAAATCAAAGAACAAGTCAAGAGGAAGAAGACTAGATCTAAAAGAAAGAAGAGAAGTCAGAACAAGTCTTCTACACCTGATCCAAACCAGCCATCAACCTCAAAGGCTACATTAGAAACTCTGAAACAACAACCTATTCACAAAACACTTCTGAGCATAAAAACACTGAGAGTGATACATATATATGTCCTCACAAGAGAAAGCAACAAAAACAACCAAGACAAAAGGATGTGAAGTTCCAAGCTAATCCAACTTCATCATTCAAGCCTAAGGGAAGAAGATCCAGACCTACTCCTTACTGCTTAAATTATGACATGGAGAATCACACCACTTTAGAGTATTAATACAACTCTCCAACATCACAACACATAAGAGGTCAAAGTTCTTATCATCCATTAGAGTCATACTCACCAAGATCCGAGCATGAGTACTATAACAAACGTCATAGCTACTCTTCTCCTCGATCACATCGACATGGGTATGATTTCAAACATTATGATATTCATGATTATTGGGCACCAAGACATTATCCTAGGTCATACACACAACATAATTATGACAGATATAGAAATAACACTTGGCATAATGGCTATCATAGAAGATCACATTCATCAAATTATTATATCATACATATAACTCTTATGATGAATATGATCACATGCCCAGGAGAAACAAACATGATCAAGGACAAAGATCTTTTGCTACACCTCCACAAAACATTCAAAAGAAAAATAAATTTTCTAAACCAACCAAAAGAGTTTCAAAAGCCAAACAAACTCCTTTTGTTAAACAAGATAAAAGTGAGTCAGTTGGTTTAAAATCAAAACAATGTTAGAGAAAGAAAACAATTTCAGGAGGTGAATTTGATATATCATCAGATAAAGCAAAATCACACACATACGAGCAAGTCATATATAAAAATGCTAACGGACAGCTCAGGACATTAATGGCCTGGGTTGAAATATCTAACTGATTTACTAGTGTAATAGGGATAGTTATGGAGGCCTGTCAACCCATGAAAAGTTAGTAGTGGCTGATCCCTTCCCATGATAGGAACATTCTTCCTGCTCATGATGTTTATGATGCAACTGAGCCAAATGGAGCAGAAATTAACCATGATTCAATGCAGGACATCAATCATTCACAGAAACTATGATGGCAATGCAAGAAACAACAAATATTTCATTCCATCTGCTTAGTCTGATTACATTGCTACATGGACTAACTGTTGATGATCTCTATTTATTTGATAACACATATGCCATTTCTTTATTTTCTCAATACCAAAAATCCTGAAAATCAAAAAATCAAGAAAAGTCCAAAAATATTACTATTATGTAATTATTTTTGAATCTTCCTGCTTTTACATGAGTAATGATAGTACACTCATCTACTATCTTCTACATCTATTTTTTCAAATCAATAAAGACTAACAAGACTCTGTTTGATATGTCAGTAGGCTCAGCTTGGATTCAAGATAAGCATATTTGTGATGAACTAAATCAACATGCATTGTGGACCAAAACCATCTTACGGTATTGATAAGCAATATCTTTTCCAAGTGTTTGCTTATGTGGTTACCTAAACACACCATGCAAAAATGGTTTATAAATTTCTCATTGATAAAAGCATTTGTTTCTCCTTTGTTGTATGTAAATACAGACCTAGAGTAAACATAAGGACAACTTTTGTTGTGCTGAGCATAGACCTAGTTGACCTTGCACTAAAAGTGCTGATGCATGCCAAAAAGGTAAAGAAAAGAATCCCAATGTGGATCAATGCTAAAAAATCCCAATGAGGATCAACTTCCAAAGTAAAGTATAAAAGAATCCTAAAGTGGATCATATCATGAGAATTTATACTATAAGTAGCCTAGTTAAAGTTGTGATAAAGTGACACCTTGCATTTCACGAGGAGGGTTATTCTTCCATTCTTCTGAGTGTGGGGTACTCAATTAGCATATCTAATCAAACCTAAACATGATAAATATCACAAAAAGTTGAAAATAGATCCTTGCATGAGTTTAAGTTGACAAACGTACTTACAATCAGCTTTGTTCTTTGTCTATGTCTATTCAAACTTTAAACATTCTTAGATGTAGAGGATTTTAGATTAGTATGATCTCATTACAGTTGAAGGATTCATGCTTGTAAATATCATAAATTTTTCTTTAACCTTTAAACTTTAAAATTCCAAAAGATTTTTCATATTTAATATTTTCTTATTTTTGACAGATTTACATGTGTTATTGACTTACGAGTGAAACTTCTATGAAATACCTCAACCGAGAGGATTTAGACTTTTGTAGGTGATAATTTGCACAACATGCCTGAGTTTCTAATTCAGTTCAAGATGTCAAGTGGGCACTCCTACTTCCTTCAAAGATCTCCTGCCAGTTGCTGAGAACTAAGAATCTTCCTCTTGGTGTCTCATACACAAAAGTTCCTCACCCTCCAAAGCTTTTGTTGAGGGAGAGTATATGTCAAGCCTAAAGAATGTCTGATGCTTCTCCTTCACTTTTGAAGTTGAGATAAAGCTGCGGATATTGCTACCTGTGCGATCCACAGTGCATGCAAATGGGTGTATTTTCAAGTCTTCAAAATAAGACTTGAAAATCAAGCTGATGAAACATCCATCAAGTTTCGAAACAAAGTCTTTTTCTCAATGCCTTTTTCTGAAGCTTCTATGAAGATGCAACCAAAAAGGGGGAAAGACAACACTTCAAGACTGCACATCAATCAACATCCAAGGTTTTGGACTATTTGAAGATGATACTTACCAAAACCTAAGTGACAAATCTTATGATGATTTGCAAAACTGACACCGTGAAGCTATGCTGAAAATATGATCAAAACGAAAAAAATTGACCAAAGTCAAACTTCGTCAACCGTGGTCAAAGTCGACGGTCAACATCAACGGACTTCCCGAATGACGTCAGCACCCGGCAGTCACGCATCAATAACAAAGAATTCATCAGACGTTGAAAAATATTTATGTAATCATTAGGGCTTACATGTAATTTTGTTCATTTACGTAAAGAGTATAAATAGACTAAGTGTAGTCATTTTATACTCTAAGCATTGTAAGCAAAGCATTAGTCTAGTGAGAGAAACAATTAGGATGAGTGTGTGTGAGAGAAAATTTTTCTTCAAACTGCCTTTGTAATCTCCTAGTTGTTGGAATTGGTCTGCCCAAGACACATATTATAATTGATGTGGCTAGTACATTATGATCCAAGTCGGGTCATACCCAATAACAAGCTAGACAAACACCATAATATTTATTGTAAGATATGATCTAACAATTAAATATTAATACTTATGATATTTAGAAAATGGGTTTCTAAATATTTGCACTTGAGGAATAAATATATTATATGGATAATTTATTTATACAAATTATCTTGTGATATTATTTAAGTTGGTTAAATAATATGTATATGATAATGGTTATGACATATTGCATGTAACCAATATCATGTCTATATGGTACATGTTTTAATTAAACATGTATCTAATTAACATGTTGTTTATTTTGTTTTAAAGTGTTTAAAACAATTAAAAGGTGACTAGAAAGGG
The DNA here is from genome assembly GCA_025506505.1 of Flaveria sonorensis. Classification (NCBI taxonomy): domain Eukaryota; kingdom Viridiplantae; phylum Streptophyta; class Magnoliopsida; order Asterales; family Asteraceae; genus Flaveria; species Flaveria sonorensis. Next base: position 24,478 of record JACCIY010001683.1, read on the forward strand.
GCGGCCGAAATTAGAGAGGGAAAACCCCATCCCTTTTTGAATTTTGTTTGTATTAAATGTTCTTGGAACACCCCCCCCCCTTGAACCACCCAACCACTCTACATGCAAAAGCTCTCTAACCAAAACACTCCTCCTTCTCTCCTCTGTCAAACTCACGGCTGGAACAAGGAGGAACAAGAAGAATTCTTCTTGTGTAGTGCAAGTGCCAAAATCCTAGCAAACAAGGTGATGTGTTAGTATCTTGGGGTATACAAGCTTGAGACTTTCTCAACCCTTTAGGGGCTGATTTGTTTTGGATGTATGAATCCCTTATCTTTCAAGTTTTATTTTACATGCTTTAGAATAAACCTTGAAAGATTAATATCAAGTGGTTGATTATTTTGTTTGGACAAAACCGTAAAATTTTGGTTTATGTTGGCCGAAACTTTAAAGGTTAAAAGGGGAGTTCATTTTGTTCTTGAATGTTGTATTTAGATACATGTTTTGGTGTATAACATAGCCTTGACCTAATGTGTTTTGGATTTGGTTGAATGTATTTTGTCATGTTTGGTTTTATTCATTAAAGGGTTGTAATAATAATTTTGTGTTTGTATCTTTTGGGTTGTAATTTATTTATTCTTTGGTTATGTAATAATAGATTAGGTGCATTTCTTTTATTAAAAAAATTGTATTAGGATATGATTTTTGTAAAAGAAGATGCACAAGTTGGAGACTCAAGGGAAGATACAAAGGAAGAACTCAAAAGACATGGACACTTGAAACATTTGGATGCGGATTCGAGTGGGATTTCTTGGACACATTTGAATGTGTTATTATTAATCCTTAGGAAAGACCAAATGACAACATTTGTGATGGCAAACAAGTGTGGTCACCTTAGTGGCTATGGTTATGCACTTGTGATTGAATGGTTGTGCTTGTTTGGTTGTTTATTTTTTGTTGGTTGTTTGATATATGGATATGCATAACAAACAAATTAATAAACATAACAAGCTGAAATAAAATGGTTCTTTATCATTAAGTGGTTAATAAAAGGTTATTAAAAGGTTTAATGATTTTAAATAAAAAGGGTTTTATTAAAAGAACCATAGGGTACCATGTATTTTAGAGCATGCAAATACAAGGTACATAGAGTTTTCTAAACTAGAATTATGAAAACTTAAATTCCTTTTGAAAACAAGTTTAACACCGTCCTTTTACACAACATTTGAGTCACTTGAAAACTCTTAATGGGATAAAGGTCACCTAACCATTTTGAGGGAACTTGTGATTTGAGGTAGGAATGCCATATTTGTGGGATAAAGATCACCTAACCACTTATATTGGTAAACTCACATGTGTGTGTATGTAGGGTGACTTGATTTGCAAACCATGTTAAATGGATCACCTACAATGTGGGTTACAAAAAGTGTTGATGGGATAAACATGCCGACTACATATGATGTTTAAGTCGATCCCATACCTCTAGAAGTTGCAAAGGGTTGCAATTGTCAAACGTTGACTACCTTGTTAATTTAAATAATGAGATAAAGATCACCTAACCACTATTTAGATGTAACGTTGGATTCTAGAATTTTAATTTGTGTACGACACATAAAAGGGTATTAATAATTAAAAATGATAATATTGAAAATACTAAAATTGAACTTTGTTAAATTTTGTAGATGGCCACCAACAACAATGAAAATAATGATATTCCGTCCGCTCATACCCTATCACTAAGAACCATTCTGCAAAAGGAGTGTCTAAACCATAACAATTTTATTGATTGGTTTCGAAACTTGAGAATTGTTCTTAAGCAAGAGAAACGGTCATATATCTTAGACGATCCGATTCCCGATGAACCCAATGAGGAAGATGAAGAGGCCTACATGAGTTGGGTGAAATACACTAAGGACTGGGTCCAAGTGTCTTGCCTCATGTTGGAAGTATGACTCCGGATCTCCAAAAGGAGTACGAACATCACAGAGCATACGACATGATAACCCAGTTGAAGGAAACGTTCCAACAACAAGCAAGGGTAGAGCGCTTCGAAACGGTTTGAGTACTCCATGCATGTCATATGGATGATACCCAATCGGTCTCGTCTTATGTACTTAAGATGAAGAGCCACATAGACCACCTCGAAAGGCTGAATTGTCCCGTCTCGAAAGAGTTGGCTACGGATTGGATCCTCAACTCTTTGTCAAAAAGGTTTGACAATGTTGTTATGAATTATAACATGAACGGTTGGGACAAGAACATAACTGAGCTTCACTCTATGCTCAAAACAGCTGAGGCAGCCATGGGTAAAAGGGGTTTACCCGTTCTCACCATCAATGAAGATGGGAACAAGAAGAAGCCTCACCCCGCACCCAAGGCAAGTTTTGCCAAAGGTAAAGTGTACGTTGGGGGAAAGGGAAAAAGAGTGGTAAAAGTGCCACCACCAAAACCAGCGGAGAAGAAGCAAAAGGTTGCTTCGGATGACCCATGCTTTAAGTGTGGGGAGATAGGACATTGGGCAAGAAATTGTCCTGTTCATCTCAAAGAGTTGAAAGCTAAGAGGGATGCCGGGCAGACCTCGGGTACAATTTTCATGATTCATATTGATCTCAATTTAATATCCTCTAACATATGGGTATTGGATACCGGATATGGGACTCATATTTGCAATTTGTTGCAGGGGTTCAAAAGAAGTAAAGACTTCAAGAAAGGGGATGTTAGCCTCTACATGGGCAATGGGGAAAAAGTTCAAGTTGAAGCCCGAGGGGACTACATCTTAAAGCTTCCAAATGGTTTGGAAGCAATTTTGAACAATGTTTTGTATGCTCCTAGTTTAACTAGGAACATTATTTCAGTTGCCCAATTAAGACAATATGGTTATGTTTTGACGTTTATTGAAAATGAAATTCATGTTTCTTTAAATGACATCTTTTATTTTAAAGCTACTCCTATTAATGGTATTTATGAATTGGTTCGTGAAAACACATTATATGATAGCTCCTTGTACCAAACTAGTACCAAGAAGCTCAAATTGGATTTGAGTGACACCTATCTTTGGCATTTCCATCTTGGTCATATAAAAAAAGAAGCGCACACAAACACTTCAAAAGAATGGTCTTTTAAAAGCAAGTGAATATGATTCATTTGATGTATGTGAATCTTGTTTACAAGGCAAAATGACTAAGGCACCTTTTAGTGGCAAAACCGAAAGGGCAATAGATTTATTAGGTATCATACATTCTCGGATGTATGTGGTCCTTTTAAGCCATTTACTAGGTACAATGAAAGATACTTCATTACCTTCACCGACGACTATAGTCGGTATGGGTATGTGTACTTGTTAAGACACAAAGATGAAGCTTTTGAAATGTTCAAAACCTTCCAAAATGAAGTAGAAAATCAACTCAACAAATCAATAAAAATTCTCCACACCGATAGAGGAGGTGAATACCTAAGTGATGCTTTTAGAAATCATCTTAGAAGTTGTGGGATTGTCTCACAACTATCTCCACCTGGAACACCACAACACAATGGTGTGTCCGAGAGGAGAAATCGATCTCTATTGGATATGGTTCGATCTATGATGGCTAGAAGCTCATTGCCTCTATCATTTTGGGGTTTCGCTTTGCTCTCTGCGGCTCGTATTTTGAATATGGCCCCAACCATGAAAGTGGAAAAGACACCTTTTGAAATATGGCATGGAAGGGTTCCATCTCTATCATATTTAAAGGTGTGGGGATGTGAGGCTTATGTAAAGACTCCCACCTCAAACAAGTTAGAAAGTCATTCCACTAAGTGTATCTTTATTGGATATCCTAGAGATTATATGGGATATTATTTCTATGATCCATTGGAACAAAAGGAGTTTGTTGCCAAGAAGGGTGAATTCTTGGAAGCTAAGTTCCTTATGGAAGGAGCTAGCAGTAGAACAGTGGATCTTGAGGAGGATCAAGAACCACAACCCGATACATGTTTGGTTGACACTAGCACTCAACATGAGGATGTTGAGGATGATCAAATGGTTGATCAATACACACAAAATGTTCGCAAATCTGGTAGAACTAGTAATCCACCTGAAAGATATGGATTTTTCATAGATGGATGCTATGTGGTAGATTCCGATGAACCAATCACATATCATGATGCAGTGTCCAATGTGGATTGTGACAAATGGCTTGAAGCCATGAACGTTGAAATGCAATCCATGTATGACAACCAAGTGTGGGACTTGGTTGTACCAACTCTTAACTCTAAGATAGTTGGAAGTAAGTGGGTTTTCAAGAAGAAAACCAATATGCATGGAAACTTGGATACTTATAAAGCTAGACTTGTAGCAAAAGGTTTCACTCAAACTCAAGGGGTTGATTATGATGAGACCTTCTCGCCGGTTGCAATGCTAAAGTCTATTAGGATATTATTTGCCATAGCTGCTTATTATGATTATGAGATTTGGCAAATGGATGTCAAAACTGCTTTTCTGAATGGATATCTTAAGGAAGATGTCTATATGGTTCAGCCTGAAGGTTTTGTCGACCCAAAACATCTTAACAAAGTATGCAAGTTAAAGAAATCAATCTATGGATTGAAGCAAGCATCAAGAAGTTGGAATCACTGTTTTGATGAAGAGGTAATTAAATTTAGGTTCATCAAAAACGCTGATGAGGCTTGTGTGTATAAGAAAGCTAGTGGGAGCATCATCACTTTCCTAGTATTGTATGTCGATGACATCCTACTATTTGGAAATGACATTCCAACCTTGGAAGGTGTAAAAACCTGGCTTGGAAGCTGTTTTTTCATTAAGGATCTTGGTGAAGCTGCCTATATTTTGGGAATAAAGATCTATAGGGATAGATCAAGGCGGTTGATAGGTTTAAATCAAAGTGCATACATTGATAAGATCTTGAAAAGGTTCAAGATGGAGAACTCTAAGAAAGGTACGGTACCTATTCAAATAGGAACGATATTGAGTACGACTCAATGTCCAAGCTCAAAGGATGAGCAAGATAAAATGAATGGAATCCCATGTATGCAATGATATGCACTAGGCTGGACGTGTCATGCGCTTTGAGCTTGACAAGCCGATACCAGCAAAATCCAGTTAAGAACATACTTAAGTACCTAAGGAGGACTAAAGATATGTTCCTAATCTATGGATCCGGTGAGGAGGAACTCGTGATAAAAGGTTACACAGATGCGAGTTTCCAAACTGATCGTGATGATTCACGATCACAATCGGGATATATTTTCGTCTTAAATGGAGGAGCAGTCTCTTGGAAGAGCTCTAAACAGGATGTGGTGGCATTATCAACTACAGAGTCAGAATACATCGCCGCTTCATTAGCAGCTCAAGAAGCTGCATGGTTGAAGAAATTCATTACCAATCTAGGGGTGGTCCCTTCCATTCAGGACCCCCTAGAAATTCTTTGTGATAATGAGGGTGCGATTGCTCAAATCAAGGAACCCCGTGCACATCAAAAGACTAGGCACATTGAGCGAAGATTCAACTACATAAGGGATGAAGTTGAAAAAGGAAAAATATGTATTCGCAAAGTTCACACGGATTAGAACATTGCGGATCCACTCACGAAGCTCCTTGAAAAGGCAAAGCATGAAGGTCATACTTGTGCCATGGGACTTCGATATTCTAGTGACTTGATTTGATCTTGTAATTTTGTATTTGGATATTGGAACCTTTTATTACTTGAATAAATTATTTGGTTATAATGCTTCAACTAATGTTCCAATTTTGCATGTTTAATCCATGAGTAAATCATTTACTCTAAACGTCCGTAGTCGTTCATACTTGTGGGAACAAGTATGAGGGTAAGACAATTATGAACTTGGATTGGTGGATATTCATATGGATGAATATAGAGCAAAGGGTTGCTGCCAAAGTACGTAGATATTTGTGGGATACAAATATTAGACTGACCCGCATCTCAAATATTACTACATGGAATCTTCTTGATTGATCTCAAGTAAATTTGAGTAAAGGCGAATATAATTTGGTATCCTCTGACCTGAGATACATATTGGGTCTTGATATTTACCGGGTATTATATTTTGACTTAGTTCTTCGCTGTTCTGAAACATGACAGTACATAAGACTAAATTCAGGTATAGTACGAGGTGATTGTGAGAGACGTATATAGTCAAGACGGGATTCGTCCCTCTTATACGTTGAGAGCAAGATGTCTAAGGCCTGCTAAAGTTAAATCAATGGAGAATGATCACTCTATGTCTCTAGGATTTAACATGACATCCGTGGCAAAAGGATAAATGATTGATTCACCTAAATCATTACAAGTAAGGTACTTGAAGGGAATAATGTTATTGAATGGCACCTTGTCATATGTATCAGGGGTAGTAAACCGTTGTTAGGAGGTATTTACTACTTGCATCAATTTTCTATGTATCTTGTGCAAGTGGGAGATTGTTAGAATTGGTCTACCCAAGACACATATTATAATTGATGTGGCTAGTACATTATGATCCAAGTCGGGTTATACCCAATAACAAGCTAGACAAACACCATAATATTTATTGTAAGAAATGATCTAACAATTAAATATTAACACTTATGATATTTAGAAAATGGGTTTCTAAATATTTGCACTTGAGGAATAAATAAATTATATGGATAATTTATTTATACAAATTATCTTATGATATTATTTAAGTTGGTTAAATAATATGTATATGATAATGGTTATGACATATTGCATGTAACCAATATCATGTCTATATGGTAAATGTTTTAATTAAACTTGTATCTAATTAACATGTTATTTATTTTGTTTTAAAGTGTTTAAAACAATTAAAAGGTGACTAGAAAGGGGCGGCCGAAATTAGAGAGGGAAAACCCCATCCCTTTTGAATTTTGTTTGTATTAAATGTTCTTGGAACACCCTCCCCCCCCCCTTCAACCACCCAACCACTCTACATGCAAAAGCCCTCTAACCAAAACACTCCTCCTTCTCTCCTCTCTCAAACTCACGGCTGGAACAAGGAGGAACAAGAAGAATTCTTCTTGTGTAGTGCAAGTGCCAAAATCCTAGCAAACAAGGTGTTGTGTTAGTAGCTTGGGGTATACAAGCTTGAGACCTTCTCCATTAAAGGCAAGCCATTCAAGAGCATCATCTTCTTCATCTTTTATCCATATCATATCAGATTTTTCTTGGAAAGGTAGTATTCTAAGAACACCCTATGGTTGTTTACGTTTTGATAGCATTTCTTTTCACATATATGATCCTTTGTTCTTGGGTTTGCTTTCTTGATTATAAAATGGTTTATTTTCAGAACATAAAACAAGTTTTAGCTCTCAAATATCCGCTGCGTTTTGATGTTCAAATGGTTAAACAACTTTGATAAAACTTGTAAGAAACCCAACACTAGTATCATCATACATATGAATGAATGAAATATTTATGAATGTGTTCTTGACTGTTCATCATTCATTCATCATCATACATTAAATCTTGCAACAGATCTTCACTTGAAATAATTAACGGGTCTGTGAGATTCCGCATCACAGATAAGATAAACGGCAATAATGCGATTGCAATATTCGATCATACATTGTTTGAATTTCCACAGATTTCAATGATTAATATGGATGGTTTACGTGAGATACTGATTCAGCTGATTGATGCAAATGCTTACATAAATGATGCGGATAAATCAGTTCTATCATGCAATGCGCATGACAACATACATGCAATGCGAATGTTATCTAGTCAATGTGTATTCCATCGTGGTTGTTGAATAAATGTACCCATCTATTAATGCGGTTGATCAAAGATGTTAAATAAAGATGACATAGAACAAGATGTCCAATGTGGTTGTATTAATTCAATTCTGATGTACAATATTGTTCAATGCAATACAAGGTCATGATGTAACTAACCATGTAACTTAATGATGATGCGGTTGATCAAACTCATGATGTGAGTAAACAAAACAAAACATGATTGAGATGAATGAACATAATGCATGCGGATGACTATAGTTTTAAGCATTCAAATGAAAGGAAAAGAAAAAATAAAATCAACAATGGTCATAAAATATTTAGTTTATTCAATGATTTGTACAACCGTTGGAAACTTCTCTAAAGTCCATAACTCTACATTCCATGATAATAATTTGAACTCTTTTTTTACCACTGAGCGGAACATTTGAACATGCTAATAAGGGAAAGAAAAGTTATCTAAAGAATGTCAAAGTTATTAGGGATTTTCTTGAGTTAAATTATCTTTAAGATTGATTTATTCTTTTGATGCTATTTATTAGATTCAAAGCTGTAGGATCGGTGTTCGTATCACAACACAAGATATTCTTACAAACTCACTTAATATCACTCAGGTTGATGAAGCAGAATCTCTACTAAGTTCACAAGTAATATGATAAGTTAATGAAAGCACAATAACACAAGAATGGTTTTTCAAGATACTTGTATATATTACTTCTCAACTCAGTATTACAAGACTCTTACAAACATGGTTATTAAGTTATAATGAGAAACTATATATACTACTATCTACAGCCGATTATACGTGGAAAACCAGCTGGAATTTACAACTAGAGAAATACTACATTGCTAGAAGTAAAGCATTTAAGATAAAATAATATCCTAGAATAGGTAGTCATGACAGGTCCATGACTTACCTTTTGTCACCAACTAAAAGTGGCAACTATACTAACTGATAATGGCTGAACTGGATAAAGTATGGTCAACTACATGGGCGTGGAAAAGCGCCATGCAGTATATCAGAGTTGGAGCGGACTGTCAGGTAGACCACACTTATGTCCACTGGTTCATAGTTCGTTCTTCCGAAGGTAAATGGCTTCGGAAGAATAAATTTTTCTGAGGTCATTTTGGCTTCGGAATAAACAACTTCTTCCAAACTTCTGCAAGTCTTCAGGACTTTATTCTTCGGAAGACTTTGTGTTTGGATCTTCTAAGTTGTATACTTCGGTAGGAGAACAACTTGGTCTCGGAAGACTAAGTTCTTCCTTCGGAAGTTCTTCATACTTTGATATTCGAAAGATCATTGACTTAGCTTCGGAAGAGCAGCTTTGTCTTTGAAAGACCACTTCATTTAGTACTTCAAAATTCTTCTAAGTGTTGTTTTGGTTGCACCAGCCTCATATGCTCCAACAAACTCCCCTAGGCTGATGCTACCAAAACTTCACTTCCTCCTCCTCCTTAAGGTCTTCAACACTAAGGAAAGTAGATATTTATCTGTGTCTTTGTTCTTCCCTGATGCAGTGGTGAGGAGTTTGTACAAGTCATCCGTTGAGAGTAGATCTAATCTGTTTCTCAAGATGACATGTACCTTTTGTTATGTCCCTCTAAAGAGAGTTAGTTGATGGGAATTATAGTCATATTCCCATATAACTATAGGTTCAGAAGTCGGTCCCTCAACCATCTGCAGGAATGTTCTTCCTTTTCTTTCTTCCTTCGCTCTCCTTTTCAGTCTTCTTTATTTTTGGCTTTTGTTGTATACTCGTTAACAAGAAGACAACTCAAATGATTCCTTATGTGAGTAGCAATCTGAAAGTTGGAGGGATTGGAGAACGGTCTCTCTGCTAATTCAGCAATTTTAAATCTGCTAGAGTGTAGCAGAGCTGATGTGTCAAGTATGGTTACTTGACCATTCTCCCTTTACACAACAGAGGTATGTGTAGCTTCATCGAACCTCCACTGGACAATTGGGCTTTTAGGATTGAGGGGATTAGTTGGCAGCTTGTCGCCTTTTCTTGTGTCCAGCAGAGTCACCAGTCTCCTTCTTAACTTCTTTTCTTCTTCTCTAAGTGTATCAGAATTAGTGGCAAGAAGTTGGAGAGCTTGGTCCTGTTCCCCTTGGCAGATCAAGGAATGCATCCCTTATGAGGGAACAGGAAGAGCCATCAATATATTTCAGTTTAATTGACTCGTCCTCATAAGAGATGTCACTCAAGGTAGTGTAGTTGGTGAGCTTTCTTTTAAATTCCTTGAACTCTTCTAAGGTCAGGGGCATCGAAGGTTCAGAGGTTGGTTTGGGTAGAGATTGGGTTTTAGGATAGGTGGTGGTGGTGGTTGTTGAGAAGCACGGTGTGAAGGTGTGGCTGATGGTATTGGTTTAGGGGTGTAAGGTTCAGTTGTTGGCTCATTTTTGATAGGGAAGGGAAAACGTGTTGGCATAGGTTATGATTTGGGTGCTGGTTTGGGTTTGGGAGTTGGTTTAGATGCCTTCCTCTAAAAACTTTAACATAGAGGTACCTCCTGCCTTCTTCCTAAGTGAAAGTCAGCCTTGATGTCGCTGGCATGACGCTGTAAGGTCTTCAAAGAACTGGGACCCACCTGCCTGCCAGTGAATTTGTAGGCTTTAAGGTAGTCTTTCATTCATTCCTTATCACCCTCAGTCTTGGCTGCAGCAAGTTTTGCCTCTTCCTCCATCATCTTCTTTTCCTTCAACTTTTCCCTAGCAGCCTTCTTCCTCTCCTTGTTAATCTGATATTGTTCTTTGTGGAAAAGAAATAAGATCGTGTCATAATCGTGAGGGGCTAGCTCCTTCTGAGAATAGTCTCTTGTAAAGAGAAAGGCTATCCTCTCCTTCTTCTCCTCTTCCTTTGGCTCTTCTATCTTTCTCCTCTTCTCCTCTATGGCCAACCTTGCTGCCTCCTCTTTTTCCTTTTGCAGCAAGGTTGCCTTCTCCAGCTTCAAAAGCTCATCAAGTGGGAGTAGAAGTATTTCTTCATTGTCTACTCCCAGGCTGATGAGCCTGTCTATGACCTCCACTCTCCTCTTATTATTGATACTTTCTTGGGCGGCTACTTTTCTTCTTTAGCTTCTCCAACCTTTCCTCCTCTAGAAGCTCTTGAGTAGTGAGCTTCCTCTTCCCTTTAGGATCATATGAAGATTTAGCTTTTGAAAACTCAGGCTTAGAGGATTCAGGTTGGGTAGAAGGGGTTTGAACTTGTGGTACATGGGAGATTGGAGTTGTAAGAAAGTCCTCATTGTTGATCTCAGAAGCCAGGTCAAGAATGGCCTCTATGATAAGCAGGTCATCAGATAAGGAAGATAGTTCAATTATTCCTTCCATTGCTTGTATTTCTGCATTAGAAGTAATTGGAACTGCACTACCTGTCCCTCTTAAGTTGGTTGCTGGGCCATCAGCCTATATCTCCCCTTCGAAGTTAATCTCAAGTTTAATATAGACCTTAGGTTGACTAAATTCCTCCTCAGAGGTAGGTGGTGCACTCAGCCTTTGAAGCTCTTTAGCTCTAAAATACGTAATGGCAACATCCGGGAGGGTTGTTCAAGTGAGGTGCTTATTAGAAACTTGGTTAAAAATCTATTAGGTCAATAAGCATCCTTAGGTCCATTTGAATGGTAATAGGAGGTTGTTGAGGAAAGATGGTTGCAGGGTGTTACTGTGTAGATAGAATGAAGAAATGGCATCAAGGGAAGTAATGGCAAGGTTGGGTTCCATATGTCTTTGTTTCTGAACATTCTCCCCCTTTTTGGTAGCATCATCTTAAGAAGTAGATGAGCTAGAGGAAGAACTTAAAGAAACTTGAATTGGTACATGCAATAGACTTCTTAATCTGTTTCTCAGCTAGTTGAGCCTTGAAATTTTCACTCTTAAGTTGCTGAGTGGCAGACTGACTGGGTTTGAGAATGATATTCTCAGTTGATGTGACTCAACCTAGAATCGAATATGCAGACTAAGTCAGTAATATAGTTGAGGAATCACTATATTACAGAACAGATGACCTGAAATAAATGTTTGAGTAAATGCAGTACATGAACACAAAAGTCACTGATGTATAATATTGATGTTATAACTGTTGAAGACCAAAAGCTTACAAATTTAGGTTATGCAGCCCTATTTATAGGCATACACATAATCTGTACAAGAGAATCTAGTCTAAGTACAAAATCAGTAAAATATTGTAAGTTGTTCATCCGCATTAGTTCATGCGGATGAACAAGTCTTCATCAGCATTAGTTGTGATTAACATTTAGTTCATCCGCATTAGTTTATGCGGGTGAACAAGTCTATCAGCAGCATTTGATCAGCATGTGTTTGCTCACCCGCATTAGATTATGCGGATGAACAAGTCTTGGCCGCATTTCCTTTTGTTCATCCGCATAAACTATTGCTGGTGAACACTTCTTGTCAGCATTTCTTCAGTTCATCCGCATGCACAAATGCGGGTGAACACTTCTTTTTCAGCATTTCTTGTCTTCATCCGCATTTGTTAATGAGGGTGAACAAACACTTGTCAGCATTTGTTCACAAGTTATCCGCATTAACAAATGCGGGTAGTCTATACTTAGTCTTTTTCTGTCTTCTTGGTCTTCTGTAAATAATGTCTTTTGTAATCTTTTGTTGTCTTCTGGTAATGTCCAACCAAACACCTCCAACCCTCTTAAGTTGGCAAGTATGATCCTTTCAGTGTCTAACAATACTCCCCTAAGGATTATACTGCCTAGGTTCCTCAAGAGTATGATGGTGGTGGTGGTTGTGATGATTCTGGTCGGTCTTGATGTAATGTCTTCTGTTGAACTGTTGTGGAAGGAGAGTTGCAACAGCTTCTTCAGGTACTACAAGTTCTGCCATAGAAGGGTTCAGGATTGCCTTGATCATGTTGGAAAAATCCTTTGCCTCTTTCATCTTGTCTCTGCTCAGCACATAATCTTCATCTCACTCATGGTGTGGATTGCAGCAATAGGCATTTGTTTCAAGGAGATGGGTTTCCAAACTGAAATTGATGATAACCCATCTCTATGAATCAGGATGGGAACCATTAGCATCCACTTCAAGCTTGACAATGTTTCCCATCTGCAGTGGCAGTTTCTTCTTCCTTCTTTGTTCTCTTTTATTGATTATCCTATCAAAGGCCATTTTGAGAATCTTGAAACACTTAAGTATAAACTCTAAATCATCTTCAGCAGCCTTATTATTAAGGGTCTGAAGAGTCTTGTGTGATGTAGTGCACATAGGATTCATCAAGCAATCTCACTTCATAACCACTAAAGATTTTGATCTCAGGAGCTTCTTTTCCTCCCCATTTCCTCTCAATAACCAATCATGGTTTCCTCATCATAAAACACATTGGACATTAGTTTGGTCTTGTGTGTTCCAGCAATCAATTTTCTTTTTAATGTTTCTGTTGGTTTCATATGCAGCTCTGGGAATACCACCTCTTCAGCCTCTCTTTTTCTTCTCTGTTCAAAGGGATTCTAGTACAGATGGCTTTTAAAGACTTGAAGTTATTAGTTCTCTTAAACATCTTTAGTATATCCACAAACTCATAACCCCTGTACATCCCATCATGTTGATTAGGTCCAGTTCAGCCAACTCTTTTAAATCATGGATCTTTATAGCATTAACCAAGGCTGTATATTCAGTAAAGAACTGCATCAGGCCTGAGATTCTCTTCACCATGAATATGTTCCAACTGCTATCGTACTTCCAGGCAATAATTTTGACATCTGTTTTGCCTTTGGGAGTAGATACCCCTCTAATCATCTCAGCAATGGTCAATCCTTCTTGAAGTTTCAGTTGTGAAGGTTCAATGAACCACTCTGGATTTTTGTGCAGAATAAGGGCCAGAACATCTTTGTCTTTTGTTGTTAATTGTACATCTTGTACAGATGTTCTTGTTCTGGGCTTCTTCCCAATCACTTGTTCTTCAAGAGATTTCAGTCTATCTCTTTTCTCATTAATGATTTTCAACATAGCAGCCCTTAGTGAATTGGTTTTCATGTTCCCAAGCTTTCTTTTTGTAAATCCCTGTTTAGAAAGATAATCCTTCATCTCCCTATCTGTCATACTGTAGGGATCAGGATATGCTGTTTGGGTGTCATCCTTCTTTTTAGGCTTTGTGATACTAGGTGTTGGCTTAACAGTCTCTTTCTACTTCTCATATTCTATGACAAATGTTGGATCTAGTAGCTTTTCCATCTTCTTTACCTCCTCAACAACCTCCTCATGTGTCATGTTAAACACAATGTCAGCATCATAACCATGATTTATTAGATACATTGCATAAAGATGAGATCATCTGACTTTGCTTTTTCAATCATACTTTCTACTGATGGCTCAATAATTGCAGGGCTGTCCACATTAGTAGTTTTCTCTGTTTTGTTATCTTCATTCTCTCCTTTTTCCAACATTATGATTTCAAGCGTTTGTTGCAACTCTTTCTCTGCTTGTTCATGTTCTTCTAAGAATTCAACAATTGTTGCCAAACTCCTTGGATCATCTTTAGCTTTCTTTTTGGGTTGTTCTTCCTCAACCACAGGCTCCTTTCCTTTTGCCTTTTCAATTAAGTATTTCCTCTTTCTATTGTATGTGATCACTCTTGGTCCTGATGTGGATGCTACATCAGTTTTGCCCTATTGTTTTTCCTCAACACCCTTTTTTTCAGCAGTGATCTCCTGTTGTTCAGCTTCTTCTCTCATCTTTTCAGCTGTTTCTTTTTTCTTGAGCTCTTCACATACGCTTTTTATCAAGTTTTGCTGATCAGTAGTTAAGGTAATAACAGGAACAAGTTGCATCCTTAGTTCTTCTTCTATTGGGACAGGTTGTGATGAAATTACAACTATAGACTCGGAAGGGGATTTGGTGTTTTTGATGTAATCCCAGAATTCCTCTTCTATAATGAATTCACTTGAAGAGAATCTGTCCATGTCATCCATAAGATCCTTCAACATAGCCTCATCTTCAGTAGATGGATTAGAATGTACTATCATGTCCCAGCTATCATCATTTCTAACACCACTAGTTTCTTCTTGTTGTAAGGTACTGTCTTTTCTCTTTCTTCCCTTTTCTTTTGTTGTTTCTCTTTCAAACTTTATCCTTTAATTTAGCAATCAGTTCCAATTCAGCAATTCTTTTATTTAAGGCATCATTTTTTTGGTCAGATCAGCAATAATTTCTGTTTGCATCTCCAACAGATGTTCTTGATCTTCCATAGCCAAAGTTTGGATAGCCACAGTGTCCACATGACCACTGATTTCTTCTCTTGACATCTTTAAAGAAGCTTTGAGCTTTTTGATCTCATCATCCTTTTCTTTCATATCAGCTTCATACTTGGCTTTTAATTCATTTAATTCTTTTCCTTTTCATCAAGTTCCTGAATTCTATCATTTATGATTCCTGCCCTTCTATCCAGAGTCTTTTCCATTTTAGCAACTTTGTGCATCAGATCAGATATCATCTTGTCTTTCTCATCTGGTCTGTTTATCTCAGATTCAGCAAAACTTTCTGAGGGACCCTCCTCTGAGATCATTTGTCTCTCTGGTAGTGGTGCAAATTGTTGATTTCCTCCTCATCACTAGATGATTCAGATGATGAACTGGTAGATTCACCAGATCCATCAAAGCATTAGCAGCTTCATGTGAGGGGCTGTTTGAGGGTTCTTCATGAATGTGCATGTGAGAAGATGGAGAGGATATAGAGGATCAACCTTAAAAGGGGAATGAATTTCACATCATGAGTTGAAGGCTCAATGTGAAGATCACCACCTACATCAACATATGGTGACATTGGCCTCAATGCTTCTTCATTTAATTCTGCATGCTCATCAACAGTGGCTGTTCCTCAACTGTTTGATCATCTCTTTGTTGAACAACATCAACAACATCATCATGAGCAGCAGCCTCTTCATGAAAGGTTCCTCAGTAGGAACATCATCTTGTACTTGTTCTTGTATAACATGTTTTCTTCTTGTTCTGGTTCCTCATCCACTGGAACATCATCTTGTGGATTAATTTGTTGTTGCATCCAAGGCAAAAGTGGAAAGAAAGTACCTCTGTAAAAATTTCTTGGATCCTTTTTTTTATGTACTTGTAAGACCTTGCATTAGGACCTTCTAATGCCAAATCAGGAAAGGCTTCATTTATTAAGCACTGAATAAATCTTGGGTACATGAGGAACATGTTTCTTCTTCCTTCTTGAACATTAGCAACCATACCATTAATACATATGCTGAGTAGTTGTATGGTCTGTTTGAGTAGAGAGCACAAACAAGTGATGATGTAGTCAAGGGTATATCATTCCATCCAGTCTTCCTTTTGGATAAGCAGTGTTGCACATAATGAATGAGGAATCTCCATTGCAAATCAACCAACCCTTTGACTATATGTTTATCCTCAAAACCACCTTCATATCCATGTTTGCAAAAAAGGACATGATATCATCCTCATCAAATTCTGTTGGGGAATTAGGATCATCTTCAAACTGCAAACATTGTCTTACAGTTTGCTCAGAGATTATCAAAGTATGATCATCTGTTATTCTTCCAGAGATGACTTTTTCTCCATCATCTTCCAAAACTTCAACATTCCCTAGAATGTTCTGATGTAATTCTCATAGATAACAGGTCTGAAGTTATGGCATGTGCTACTCTTGTAGTGGTTATGAATCTTATCATGTCTTTAAGTCCTTCTGCTTCAGAGACATCAGGGTCAAGATAGCCACTGACATTGTGGAGCTTACTCCAAGTCAGGTTTGCCATATGTAATCTACACACAATATAAATGAATTAGTGAGAATTGTGGACAATATATCTCAAATAGATATGAATTGTGTTTGATTTGTCCAATTTTGACTTTTTAAATCAACATAGTGATTTTGCTTGTTACTGTTGCATTAGGTGTTTTGACCTAAGTTTGATTTTGAATGAAGAACAGTTCAAAAGTTTTGGTTTCTTTCTGTTGTGTTGATTTGTGATGTTGATTGTGTATTAACAAGTTTACATCTTAAACTATTGTTTTGATTTCAATATTGTTATGAGACAGTATCCCCTGTTCATCCATGTTTGAGGTGTTCTTAGAACCATAGGAAATCATTGTTGTTTACACTGATCATTGGTTTTAATGAACTCTATCATTCATGTAAATCCATTGCTCTTGAGTGCATTTTAACAATTTCTCAAAATTAGGGTTCCATTTCAATACATGTGGTTCGACAGTCGAAGTTTTCAGAATATGATAATCACCTTGTGGTTGACAATACTTCGATTTAACTGACAATTTGGATGTTTTGATGTTAGATTCGAACACAATGATGCTTGATTAGAGAAGATTTGAACGTTTGAAGAAGAATATTTTCTATCACTCGACGCACTATAAAAGTTCACTCAAACATTTGAAAAGTAATAAATGACTCACATTAAATGAGTATTTATAATACATTTCATAATTTTCACAAACTTTTACAAGTGCAGAAAATTTTACTATTGTAGCAAATGCGGTTACAGAATTTCAATGGTCGCATTCACTGTACCAAATGCTGATGAACAAACTAAGTTTGTCAGCATTTACTGTTAACGAATGTGGAAGAACTAATTTTACCCATCCGCATTTACTGTATCAAATGCGGGTGAACAAGTAACTTATCAGCATTACTGTAGCAAATGCGAGAGAACAATTGAATTGTCCACATTTACTGTGACAAATGCGGGTGAACAAAGTAACTTATCAGCATTCACTGTAGCAAATGCGCAAGAACAATGATTTGTCCGCATTTTCAGTGACCAAATGAGTTGAACTGTCCACATTTACTATAGCAAATGCGAAGAACACTTTGTACATATGCTGATGAGTTGGACTGTCCACATTTACTGTAGCAAATGCGGAAGAACACTGTTGTCTGCATTAGTTTACTTGTACAAAAACAGTTACCCGCATTGGCTAAATGACAGGGTTACCTTCACCCGCATTAACCAATGCTCTTACCCGTATTAAATTTTGAACTTGTCAAAAATTAATGTAGTTGCAGTGGATGATTCTGACTGGTTTTGCACAGCTGTTTCTGATTTTATGAAGATAAGTCTGCATCATAGGTGCTTTATGAAGATTTAGCAGATTCTGAGATTGTCAATTCTTTCTTCTTGGATTGACTTGTATCCTTGATGAGATACATGTTTCCCAGTATGACTGATTTTGAGCCATGTGCATCTTCTGAAGCTATTTATGGTATAAATTCCATACAGACACTATCCATTTTGATTTTAAACAATGTTGCCTATTTTACATTTGCAAATTTCATGTTTTTGTAATATTTCCTTTTAAAATTTTACTACTCCCCCTAAAGTTTATATCCATATGGGATAAAACTTTGCACAAATTTATAAATTTAAGGACAATATTTCAGAATTTTGATTGATTTGCTTATCTGTAAATGTAGAAATTTTGTACTATTGTTTGAAAATTTGGGATCATATCAATCTTATCTTTCATAAGTGCAAGTTGTCATGAACTTATTGATTGAAGGTATATTTGTCCTCTTAAACTCATGCTTGGTCAATATTGTAATGCATGTGATTTTTATCATGTTTTGATTTAATTAAATTCAACATGAACCTCACACTCATAAGCATAGCAAGATCAACTATCCTCATGTACTATATGGTAGAACTTTTTCACAACTTCAATACCTGGTCATTTAATTATGAAACCTTATTCATTTTGGTAATGGGGATCCACTTTGGGATTCTTTTACCTGATCCTTATTTTGTTTGATCCTCATTGGGATTCTTTTTGCTCTTCACTTTGGAAGGTGATCCATTTGGGATTCTTTTTGTTATATTCTGTTTTATTTGTCACCCGTATTGGATGTGTTCCTTATTAGAAATCTTTTTGGATCTAGACATCAGCACTATGTGCTTGTTCCCCAGGTCTTTGCTCAGCAAAACAAAGGAGAAACTGATGTCAATGAGATTCATAAGGTATCATGACCTGGTGTGTTAAGGTTACTACACATACATACACTTGGATAGGTCAGATACTTACATGCTCTTGAGATGATGCATTCACAGTTGAATGTGATCTTTAGTTTATCACAGCATTTATCTTCTGTTCCAAGTTGAGCCTACCACATATCAGGTAAGTCATGTCAGTCTTTCAAGAT
Source organism: Flaveria sonorensis (assembly GCA_025506505.1). NCBI lineage: Eukaryota > Viridiplantae > Streptophyta > Magnoliopsida > Asterales > Asteraceae > Flaveria > Flaveria sonorensis. The sequence goes on from JACCIY010001683.1 coordinate 43,365, forward strand.
ATTGAATTAAGCACAATGAATGATATAACGACTGTAATTATATCATTTCCCTTAAAGAAGTACAATCAAGGACTTCTTTTTGTAATTTTGTGATTTTTTTTGATGTTTTTGTAATTTTTGATTTTTACTCAAGGTTAATCATGCCGATTGATTG